>WBNM01039260.1:48852-66943 GCA_013399055.1 Ramphastos sulfuratus | reverse complement strand
TTGTGTATATATGCTTCTAAATTCTGCTTTGGTGTAAATATATCTTTATCTTACTTCCAAGCTGTCTGAGCTGATCTGGTAAATTTCAATAGTTGGTGGGGAAGTTCCTTAACCCACCACATTTTGCAGCAAGGGAAATACAGATTTTAAATACTGCTAGAAGAGAACAAGGCAACAACCAGAATGCTTTCCATAATGTTGCTCTCTCTCATTCAGCTACTTCCTAACTCTTCTTCCTTAGCACACCAGACTCTTGGGTTTCTTGCAATGTCAGCTGTTTGCACACTGCTCTTGTTATCCATACCATTGCCTTTCCCACCAAAGACAAAGTGAACAAGAGGGATCTGAGAGTTAAATCATACACCATATAGAATCATAGATATATAAAACAAGAAGAAAACGTTCAGTCATACTTTAACTGACTGAAAGGAAAAGAGACATAGTTCAAAATTGTTCTAACCTCAGCAATTTCCATCTCTAGGAGAAAGTTTCACTAAAAGAAAGTCCCTGAGAATAGGTTCGATGATTCTGGATGACAGCAGCTGCAGGTACTGCCACAAGCCTCCTGGATGAGCCAGGGCAAGTCATTTCACTCTCCACTCTTCTTCTCTGCTTTTCACTTATCTCATGATTTCTGGAAACAGAAATGGCCTCAAGATATACAAATGAGAACTGTTTGGCAAAGCCTGCAGAGTAGTAGTAAAAGTAATGATTATGGTAATAACATAATGCAGGCAAAATATCTTACCATGTGTTTACAAATAACAACACTATCCTTTAAGGTACTTGAGGCATTCCCTGCCCTGTATGGTGAACTCATTCATCAGATGGGCTGTCTCCTGGGGTCTGACCTGAACTGCTGAGCAGGCTCAGCTTGGAATTAACCCCCCTCTGGGATTTAAAGCTCTTGAAATTATTTAAAGTGCTTGCAAGCAAATCCATTGTGCCTATCAAACAGTTCCCCAGAGACAGTAGGAGCAAGGGAAAAAAAATCTTCCTGTGGAGAGTCTGATAATGATCTTGAGAAAGCACTGTGGGAAACAAACAAGTCCACACCTAAACACAGTTAGAGTTGTCTGTTTCCATTTTCTACTCTGATCTTCAGCACCTTTGCTTGCTGCCTCTCCAAAGAACTATCAGCAGAAGTAGCACACAAGGGAGACATGGGGTTTTTAACTCTGTCCACACACTTGGCTGACTCAGCACTCTTAAGAGTAATATTGATCTGAACAACTCCTAGGTCCAAACTATCTCATTTATACTGAAACAAAGAAGGGGCAATAAGACAAGCAGCTGAACTGGCAAGTCTTTGAGGCATGACACCACCAGCACTAAGAGGGCAGTGATCAGCAACTGCAGTATATTCCACCAACTCAGGTGTTTTCAAAACCATCTATTGTGTTCATTGAAACAAGCATCACAGAATTACAGAATGGTATGGGTTGAAAGACCTCTGGAGATATCTAGTCCAACCCTCCTGCCAAAGAAGGTATGCCTAATGCATGTTGCACAGTAACATCTCCAGGCACATTTCGAAAGACTCCAGAGAAGGAGAATCCAGAACCTCTCTGGGCAGTGCCACCCTCGAAGGAAAGAAGTTCTTTCTTAAGCTCTTGTAAAACTTCCTGTGTTCCAGTTACCCATTGTCCTACCACTGGCCACCACTGGATAGAGCCCAGCCCCATCCTTATGACCTCCAGACTTTATTTATAAGCATTGATAAGATCCCCTTCCAGTCTTCTCTTTTTCAAGCAAAAGAATCTCATGTCTCTCAGCCTTTTCTACCACTAAGACAGATGTTCCAATCCCCTCATCATCTTAGTGGCTCTCCGCTGAACTCTCTTCAGTAGATCCCCATCCTTCCTGAACTGGGAGGTCCAGAACTGAACATGGTACCTTTATGGGGCCTTACCAGGACAGAACAGAGGGGGAGAAAAACCTTCCTCATCTACTGACCACAATATTTTTAATGTACCCCACAATATTTCTGGCCTTCCTGGCCACAGAGGCACGTTGCTGGGTCACAATGACAGCAATAACTTCATCATATTGAACATGAGTCATGTAAACTATATTTTTTTTCATTGCTTTATCGATCTCCGGGTTGACTCAGTGCAAGTCCCTCCTTTTATTTAGGCTATTTTGCTTAGCCCTCCAACAGGAAAGTCACCCAAGAACACCAGAAGAAACAAAAGAAGCAGTTTATCCAACCAGCCTTCAAATCAGTTGCACTCCAGTCATACCAGTTTCATGTACAAGCCAGGTGATAGAAAAACAAACCTTGCACTTAATTAGCAAAGAAGAATTCTAACTGCAAGAGCAGGTAAGTTTGGCATCTAAGCTGGTAAGATCAGACAAGTTTGATAGAAAATCTATGCACACAACATATACCCAGCGGGACACACACAGAGAGGCCCCAGAACACAAGATGGAAGAATTTCCATCATCAAAGCAGAACATCACAGGCAGCTGCGGGCAGCCTGAGGGCAGGACACAGTTGCTAAGCAACTCTTTCCTGGGTTGGATGTCACATACACTCCCAACCCCAACAGCCAGGCGCACAGAGGATATTTTACATTTAAGATTCAATAGGAAGCTAGCAATTGAAGGAGTTGTTTTCCCATGCTCTCCTTAGCACCTTTGGTTCTTCCTTTCAAGGAACTCCAAGAACTCTCTAAGCAATAGTCCGCTTCCAAAAGGATGACTGCCCTTCTGTAGTTAAAAGTGGCATTTGACTGAACCAGCTGCTCATGGCATATATATTGACAAAGGGATGTGCAATATTCCCGGTAGTATAGACAGTGCTGTAGTGTTTGACATGTGTGCCCAAAAGCAAGTTCAGAAATAGATAAGAAAGGGACTGAGGGCACTGTTAGAGATAGCCAGAAAAGATAGTTCTCCCCCTTACCCACTCCTTAAAAGAACCGTAGGCTTTTATATTTTCTGTTTTTCTAATAAATCAAATTTCATTAAGATGAAGGTTAAAATCATGAATAGTTCTGTATTAAAAAGAAACAAAAAGTATAAATAGTTTAGAATATCCCACTCTGCCTCACAACTATTTGGCTCCTGGGGCTATCCATCTGCCCAGAAAGCTATGAAGAAGCTGGGTAAACTTTCAGCAAAGAGTTTTGGAAGCTGAGAGGTTTGAAGGGCTGATGACTTCGCAAAGCAGAAAGCTGAGAGAAAAATCTACCAACAATAGCTGGAGAGTCTCTTTTCAGCTGAGCCTGGAAAGTCAGAAGCACCCAGCTCAGCAGAAGACTTCTAGTGAAAAACAAACAAACCCAAACCACCAACCAAAAAAAACAAAACCAACCAAACAAAAACCACAAACAAACAAACTGTCCCAGTTTAGGGCCATGAGCTACCCAGGACTGGAGGACAGAAGTGACTCTTTCTCCTTTTGAAGCGTAAGAATGAAGATACTGCACACTGATTGGAAAGTTAAAGAGAGATTCTACTTACTAGTGCATATATGCAATCAGGTAGAAAGGATACATCCACAAGCTAAGCCAAGTCTGTCAGACTAAAATCATCTAGAATCCTCCACCCCTTCACCCCTCAGCAGGCCTGAGAGCAGGCTGAAACTGCCCTCCCCAGCTTACGCCTACACAGCCCCAGCAGGCCACATGACTCAGCTCAAACTTCCCTGCCAGCCAGGAGCCTGCTCCCACACACAGACCATGAGATCAGGACGGACGTGCGCTCTGCCCAGAGAAAAGAAGTGAAGGAGGAAAGGCAGGGAGGGGAAGAGAAGTGCAGAGTGGTATCAGCCAGGCACTGCCTTATAAGCTATGATACTGGAAAGCAGAATAGAATAACAATATTCAACAGTATTATGGGATGACCAGGTCTGTCCCCTGGGATGGCACTTTGTCTCTTTTGTCTCTGTAGTTTTCTTAAGGGAACCTAGCACCACCCCCAACCACCTCAAACTACCACACAAACAAACCAACCAACCAAAAACAAAAAACCACAAACAAACAAACCCCACCTAAACAAAAAAACAAACCAAACCCAAACACCAAGTTATTAGGGGCACTGACAACACACAGTGCATTGAGCCATACCAACCCAGCAGCATATCTCTGCCTTCTTTCTGCTGCAAGCTTCAGCGAAGCTCAGACCCCCACCGCACAACATCTCGGTGCCAGTGATTTGCCATTTCCTCAATGGACAAGAAATTCTTTATGAAGATTTTCAAACAGGTCTTGCCACACAGACTTTATGTGCTGCTCTAGCCTAAGCAATAGAAGGTTTCCCCCAGTTACAGCATTAGCTTTGGGCTAAACCAACACAACCAGAGGTACTTTAGAATGCCTTCAGGCTTTGAGGGGCAGCTAAGACTCAAGTGAGTCAAGTTTCTGACAGCACTGACAGCTTTTAGAGAGGAATTTCCTCTTTTAGAGAGGAATAAAAGGTGGCTGCCCATGCAAGCTGTAAATATTAGCATTTATTCCCTCTGGCAGAACTGAGATGTCTTGTCTGAAAGGTATTTCTATTTCCATAGATCAAGTTTTATCTAGTCTCTGTAACCACCATAAATTCTTCCACACCACCACTAACCTTCTTTTATGCTGGGACATTTATCTGTAATTATTCATCAGTGCTCACAGGTCTGTTACACCAGGCATGGGATAAGCACACACCAAGAGGCACCCACGTGGCCATTAAAATAGAGATACAAGTATTTGGTATTACTTATTTCACTTCAAAGATGAGCAACTGGGGTTCTGGGATTCCTAATCAAGTGCTCAGAGTCTTTTCATATGCTCATGGGAGAGCTGGACATATTCCCCACATGACTCAAATGGCTTAGCAGTGTTTTTTCCACCCACTGTGGGTTTATATTATTCTTCCTAGCCTGGTTTTCTAGAAAACTCCAGATATGTTATTAATGAGCTGTCATTGGCCTTTGAGTTTCCTGTTCTAGGGGACCAAATACAAAATGAGGTGGCATCAGTCTCTTCTCCCTAGCAAAACAAGTGACAGGATGAGAGGAAATGGCCTCAAGTAGCAACAGTGGAGGCTTAGATTGAATATTAGGAGAAAATTCTTCACAGAAAGAACTCTGAAACACCGGAATGGGCTCCCCAGGGAGGTTGTTCAATCACCATCCCAGGAGACACTTAAAAGCCACAGAGATGTGGTGCCAGACTTGGTAGAGTTAGACAATGGTTGGACTTGATGATCTTAAAGCTCTTTTCCAACTGAAGCGATAGTTGGGAGCTACTCTAGGCACTAGAACTGAGGGAAGTGATAATCCTCTCCCATCTTCCCTTTCATTGGAGCATGGGCTTTGAGAAACAAATCTTAGCATGTCTTTCCTTCAGCAGTCCCTTGCACTTTCCACTGGCATATTTATGTGAGCCTGGGCTTCTGAAAGGCTTTCCCAGATGGCAGGGCTTTTGCCAAGCTCCACCTTCATGGCAAGGGACTTATAGCTTTGCCCAGCTCTGATTGCTTTGGATTTTCACTGCGAAGATTTATTCTGCCCCTTCGGGACAAAATAACAACCTATCCGGACAGAAGGCAGACAGCTTGCAGATAAACAAAATATAACTTCGGCCTTTCAGCTAAACCTTTTTTCTCCTTTTCTATTCTTTTACACAGATGACTCTGAAAGGTAAAAGAGAAAGTGAGCAGAAATGTCCACAGAGAAACACGTTGAACAGGGAAGGAGAGATGAAAGGCAACAAATTGAAATGGTGGACAGAATTTATGTGTAATAATGCATTACTTCCAAAGACAAGTTCAAATGAAAAACATTCCTGTTCAGGCAGGGAGAGAGAAAGGAGTTCATTCTTTCTAATTCACTATGTTCTTTAGTGCTATCAACCCAATCTCAGTGCTAGATGCACTGTCTGCAAACCAGTCAAGGATCATGGCCACCAACAACCATATTTTGTATGGAATGTCTGCAGCTTATGGGTCAAGGTTATGAAAAAAATTCTAAACCTTTTTGAGTCTCAGATGCATATTTGAAATCCTCATATGGGGTCAGCCTCTAGAGCACAGTACTTGTTACATGAATCTGACCTAGAGAAGCACAGTAAAAGCAACACTGAAATATCAGTAAGAAAGAATCATAGAATCATTAAAATTGGAAAAGACCTCTACGATCATCAAATCCAAGCATCAATGCAATACCACCATGTTCACTAAGCCACATCCCAAAGCGCAACACAGAAGGAACCTGCGATGCAACACTTGGAATCTTCCAAAGAGTCAACCTCTGAGTTTTCCTTTGGATCTTTGTCCAGTGACAAAAGGATGCCCCAAATCCAGGCCAGGAAAAGGATATGAGATGGCTCATAAAGCCATATGAGCCATCAGTTTAGAGAAACCTTGGTGGTTTCAAGATCCCAAGGAGAGTTTTCATTCTACTTTCCAATATTGCTCTCTAAATTCACTTGAGTTACTACAGAAGGTAAAGCTCTCCAGTATTTTGCTACAATCCACATGTTGTATTCGCTCTTTGTCTTCCACATTTACACTTTTCCAGTACAAAAATCACTTGCATTTGTCTGGCCATGAAGTTTCTCTGTGTGCTTGCTATTGCTTATAGTTCCATTAACGACCATCTCTTGACTATTTTCCAAATACTCTATTATTTTGCTGAAGACAAAAATCAGGCTGAAAAGATGCTTATTTACAGGATGACTTATTTACAGGATGACTCTATTTAAGAAAAGACTCACTTTTCTTAAAGCTTTCAGTATCTTCTCAGATCTCCCTGTTTTTTCAGAAATAATTGCTGGTCTTGCAGCCAAATTAACTTTAAGTATTCTAGCACACACATATGTACAGCTGTTTGCCTGTAAGGCAGCTTTTCAGTTTTTCCAGGCCTGAGAAGACTTACCAATAAACTCCACTCTCTGCCACAGAACTCTCTTGTATATTTTCCATTAAAGCCGGAATCATTGTCCTTGTGGTCCTGACTACATCCCCCTCCTCTCAAACCTATTAGGGTTTGAGATTCCTGCAAAAACTGGATCGTTACCTGCCAGCTCTGTTGTGAGCATTTTATAGAGACTACTTGATGATCCCAGATAGATCTGAGCAGGAATGGATGGGTCCTCAAGGAGCAAAGCATACTGGTAGAGTATCTTGCCCAGAAGATCCTAAAATACATCTTGTTGCAAGCCTCCCATACATGCTCTTTAATAACTATTTTACAACTTGTCCTTTTCATTTTCAAACTGTTCTTTTTTTTTTCATCATCTTGTTCCACATGCTCCAGAGTGCCAAACTGACAATCTCAGCCATTTTTAAGCCATCATTAATTTCTTTCCCATCCTCATTTACTAATAGCCCTCACTTTCTCCCTACTGCTACTTTCCCCTCTCTGATCTGTTTGTAAAGGCTTTTCTTATTCTACTTTAACCCATTAATTTCATTCTATTTCTCATCTGTCAAGCCAGACCTAATCCCTCTGATGGCATGTTTTATCAGCCAGAAATTCATCTAATTTCTTTCTATTATGCAGCATTATCTCAGCTGCCTCACTGAAATCTAAGCATAACAGATCTCCTGCACTTGCTTTTATCATCTAAGGCTCTGACTCACCAAGGTAATGCCACCAGGCTCACCTGAATTGTTTCACTGAGGTCAGGCACTGAAAGTTAGAGGGATAGTCTCAAGCCCCTTTTTCAGCAAGGGGAGGCAAAAGCTCCCTTGCTGCTTCTCTGTGGAAAGAAAAAAAATACATATGGAGGGAACAGGGACAGAGGAAAATGCTCCAAAGAGGAATTTCCTCTATGTTATTAATCAAGAGATGTTATGCATGTCCCCCACTCCATCTCCTGCTGAGAGAGGAAGTAAGGGAATCTACCCAGAAGACCTGTTTATCCTAATGCTTATCCTTGGGATCCCAGAGGAAGTGCATAAACTACAGACAACAGATACAAGGGCTGCTTGCAGATGTCAGCTCCATCCTTCTGGCACCTGCCCCTGTTACTGCTGTTCTCAAAAAACAAATACTCAGTGAAACAAATCCCAAAACCAAATCCCTGTCACTTGAATGGGGCACTCTCTCAAAAGGCTCTAGTCCACAAAATGTCCTCCACTGGTTATGGGGAGGGAAGGGGTTGGAGCTGTGTGTAGTGTGCATATGTCTTAAGGAGTCAATGATATATTGAAAAATAGCCCTGCAGGAGGATTAATTATGTGATCTGGAGCAAATAAAAATGATCAAAAATAGTGTTTGAAAATCTCCACCACTCTCCTACCCTCTCCCCGGTTCACTCTCTCATTTGGAAACTCTCTCAGATGCTTCAGTCTCTCTGGATGCTTTGATAAGGCCTTTTCTTGTTTCTTTCCTGCCCCAAGCAAATATGATTTGATTTGGCTTTCTTTTCCTCCCCTCCTTGGTTTGAGGTATGCACTGGTGGCTATCTGTTCAATTCCATCTCTCTGCTTGCTCATTTTCTATACAATTCCTTTACACACCCTCCCTTCAGCCAAATGTGTTTTGTTTTGTTTTGTTTTGTTTTTAATCTACCTTGTATTTTAAGTTGTCTTGATATTGTTAGCCTTTGGGTTTATGAGACTGTGTTTTCAATACTTTCCCATTCTCTCTCTTTCCCTTCTCCAGCTCATACTAGGGGACAGCTTTGCATTCTTTGGTATCAACTCCATAATTGGTTTGCAGAAAGTTTTAGCATCTCTATTAGAGATATGTCAGAACCAATACCACAGGCCTGACACCCCAGCGATAGAAAGTGAAGAACTACCAAGGCAATGAGAATCATTTATCACTTGCAAGGGCAGATTGAAGCTACTGCATCCAAAAAAATTGTTTGAAATTATGAGGTTGTCTTCCCCTCTATAATGAACTGAACCAAATGTCCGGACACCAGAAATGCTTCCAGATCTAAGCTCTAGTTTGGGATGGGCAACATTAAGTAGACTGGGATTTTCCTTTAGACATGGCAATACCTCCACAAGCTCACAAACTCCTGAAAAGTGAGCTCTTGAGTTATGTGGACACTGTTTGTCGGATCGAAAAAAACATTTCAACCTCTACTTTCAACCCACAACAGAAGCTGGCACTCCCCAAACTTTCTTACATCTAACTGATCACCAGCTCAGAAGTCCATGGTTTAAAATATCTCTGGGATTTTAAATCTCTTGCAAAAGAAAATTGCTGGCCACTCAATGCATGAGTGTGTCTGATGAAATATTTGTCAGCAGCATCTTTTGCCTCAATATTTTCTTACAGCAATAATAATAGCAAACAAACAAAAAAAAAATCCCAAACAAACCATTACCAAAAAAAAAAAAAACCAAAACCAAAACCCTAATCAACCCTAAACAAACAAACAAACAAACAAATCTCTTATACTTTGATTCTGAAGTATCTGAAAGCTTTGTCATTATTTCCTAGCAGTTTGATCTGTTTTTTTTCTGTTTGGGACTTATTTTTTTGTTTTCTTTTTTCCCCTGTGTGTGTGTGACCACTATATAAAATATCTCCTTATTTAGGTTTTGTTACACTTCAGTACTGAGAGTTCATTGTTTGCTACAGATGCAATCATTATATTCATGTCAAAATGATCTGTTTCTTTGCCTCATTTAACTCCAATGTACTCCAGTTGGGATAAAGCAGAACACATAATATCATTGTCCCCAAAGAAGCACTTTAGTTTCTCGACATATCCAAACCAAACTCATTGTGTGGATATGTCTAAAGAGAGTTACTTTGGCCATCAACTGTAGAAACATAGGTTGGGTCCCATCAGCAAAGACAAGTGCCTTTCACACAGAAGTGAGAAGAGTCCAGCTTTCACCTCCTCCACTTTTGGCCTTTAATGTGCTAATGAAAATAAAACTTTATGTGGCTTACTCTAGGTGAGCTGGTCTTACTGTGGTGATACCCAGAGAGAAGTCAGAGAGAGAGAGGAATATGCATAGTCTTTTTTGTCTTTTTCTTTTTAACTTAATTTTTCATTTTATCCCCCCAAAATAAAGGACAAAAGAAGAGATAAAAGGTCGTCTTGCCAAACGTTCACAAAGTATTCTAACATTTTGACTCAATCTTTTGTTTCTATTTGGTACAGAGATCCTTGTAAATTAAAATTTGTTATGATGCTTGAATCTTTAATCTCTCAATGATTCAAAGTCCAAGCTCTCTGGACATCGAATTGACCCCATAACACGTACTTATTAGGAGAGGTCAGATTTCATTTTGACACGTCTGTCTTAGACATGATCATTGCAGGATGTCAAAGCATTTTCAAAACATTTGCCAATGCATCCTCATAGCCCACAGTGAGGCTAATCAGCATTGCTTGAATCATCCAATCAATGTAAAAAAGCAGCAGTGATTTGACAAGGCTCTCACAGATGGAAAGATAACCAAGCGCCTTATTGCCTTATTACTTTATAACCTTATTGCCTACCCACTTCCTGCTATGTCTAAGTAAGAAGAGCTAAGTTGGGCAATTTATCCTATTCTGCTTGTTTCAAGAGATTTAGAGGGAGCCTTAGCTCATTGCTTCAGGGGACACCACAGACTTTTTGCCCTGTATCTGCTGAAAGCACACTGACATCACACTGTAACTATGAAATCATGCCTATGGGGTCACTTGAAAAGAAAACATATTTCTAATTAATATCTTCTCTTTTAAAAACAATAAACTCTTCTTTTCTTGACCTGGCTTTTTCTCTTAAAATTCACTTGGGGCCAAATTCACTTGGACCAAATTCACTTGGGAATCTCAGGTCAGAAATTCTACACAAAGGAAAAAATCTGGCTCAGAAATTAAAAAAAAAAAAATTTAAAAAATTACTTTTTTGATCCATCATTACACAACCTCATTTTCTTCTGCCCTAGTTCTTTTTTCCTCTGTTTTTGATTGTGTCTTTCTTTATTGGTATTCTAGTCACATGCATCATCCCATCCAGTTTCTCTAATGCCAACTGAGTCATCTTTGTTTTCATGCATGAGAACTTCTCACTGTTCCTGCTTAGTCGTTTCTCAGATTTCTTGTATTGAGACACTCACAAAATAGTTTTTGTCTGTTTTCTCTTGTGCCCTTTAAACTAATTTTTCTTTTTTGTCGCATTCGCTTTTTTCTTATTCCCAGACAAACCTTGAGACATAGTCAGACCACAACTCCTGCTCAACTTTGGGTGTTCTTCAGCTTCATACCTGACTATAGCTGCATTCAGTCCCTATGAACCATGTAGTTCAGTCGTCTTTGCTGAGAAATCATCACTGGACTCCTGCTCCATCTCAGTCCTCATCCTAGACCTCTTCTGTCAGCCATCTCAATGTTCTCAGTAGGGGTGGCCACAGGATTTTCATATCCCCATCTCTTTTCTGGCAACAACAGCCCCCAGAAATATATAAAACAACACAAAGCCCTACAAGTAGAATCACAGAACGATTTTGGTTGGAAAAGACCTTTAAGTCCAATTGCGTGTATCTTCATGCCTGTTTCTCTTTGCCATCCTCTGTGACAGGTACAACAGAACAGAATGAAACACACAAGCACAACAGACACATATTCCCGACTGATATCTGAACTTAATTTAATCTGAATTTAATTGCATAAGAAGGAATGGTGAGTATTTTTCACTGCAATAAATACACATTTTTTGGTAGCTGTTGCTGTGTGTTTTGTGGGTGCCTCTGTGTAACACCATCTTTTTTTCCACCACTCAGCCTTCTGCTATGCCACTGATTCACTGATTTGCTTTACTGTCCTGTGTGGTCTCTCCTCACCAGGGTTAGCTTTCATAGATTAGGACCACCAATGCTTTAAATTCCCCGTTTCCCTGTTTCCCANACACTTCCATGTCCTTCCTATGGAAGACTGGAGGTGGCCTAAAAGGATGAACTCTGCCACCAAGTCCTCCAGTCTCCAGCTCCTTCCCCAACCACACTGTAAGAATGTTTGTGATTCAAGGATGCTCCATGCCTAGGAGTGTGCCCAGTTTTGGCCACTACCTTCTTAAAAATTAATTATAATTCTCCTCTGTCATGAATATAAACTTTTGTGCCTGCTACACAGCTGCTTCTCTTTCTTGAGACTCCTTTAAGACAGTTTCAGGCTCTGCCTTGAAGTCATCCACCTTTCTCCAGTCCTCTTCCTATATTCCATCCATCAGCTCCCGCAACCACAGTAAAAGGAATTACACCTCCATGAAACTGGCAATTGGAATTTTTAATAGTACTAAAATAATTTAGTCCATACCACAGGTAATTTTATTAACAGTCAATATTTTCTACCCTAAATGACAGATTTATTACAGCACATTATTTTTATTATTGAGTATAATCATATCCCCATGCTACTGAAATCCCCTGGGCATCCACAGCGCTCTAGCAGTAATAAATATCCAATGCACAGAGGAGAAAAAAAAATTTACTAAGGTGAATTTAAGGTTGCGGGCACATACCAGTGGTTTGAGTGCATATTGCCTCTCAAGAACATTGGAGTTAACAAGTTGTTTGCAAGCAACAGGACAAAACACTTCTCATTCACTACATGCTTCTGCCCTACATCCCACATAAGTTTTATGTCATGAGGGTTTTCTCCAGCTATTCTCTTATCTCTCCAATGGACATATTCATAGAAGAAGAAAACAGAATTGTTTCAGTTGGAAAAGACCTCTAAGATCATTGAGTCCAACCATCGACATAACACCACTCTGCCCACTAAATCATGTCCCAAAGTGCCATGTTGACTTATTTATTGAACACTTCCAGGGATGCAGACTCCAACACCTTTCTGCATTTTCCTGTAGCAGTTAGTACAAGTTAGGCCTAGTTGTTGATAAGGTCAGTGTGCAAATTCTATTTAACTTTCTGGGATAATGAATTACTTAGATTTAAGAACAGAAGAGTAACTTAAGCAAGAACATGTCAGGAGCCATTTGTCCAGATGAGCGAGAGCACCAAGAGTGGCAGCAGACAGTTACTGGGCACTGAGGGAATTTAAATGAACCAGTCAAGCCTCCGGGAATCTCCATCTCTGTCTGACAGCACCTGAAGTCACTTGTGAAGAGAAGCAAAGGGACTCCACTACTTGACACTGGGACTGTGTATGACACAGCTGGAGCTGCTACACTGACTCATCTAATTTTTCTTCTGGGCAGCCCTTCCAATGAACAGAGAAGTTGTGCAATGGATCAAAATGCACATATCTGTGATCGAACTGTTATTAGTACCTAAGTCCATTTAGTCTCTGCAGTACCATTTGGTCCTAAATGGCAACAGCCCTGTCTCCCTGCATGTATCTCTATTCAGCATCCTTATGGTCAGCCAATCGAAGCTAGGACAAGAAGCAGCACATGCTGTGTTTCCTCTAAGCTATGCATATCCTCATCAGTCAGTTGACAGTCCACACTGGGTAAGTAACACTTCAGCTCTCACTTCATCTTCTCTCCCAGTGAGGGCACTCATTTAAGCCTGTCTCTCCAGTTCAGCCTCCAGTTTTTCTGGTACTAATAGGAATTTCATATTTCTTTGAACTACCGATCCTGTTGGGAAATTTGGTTGAAATTAGTCAGCTGATGCCAGAGAAGATCAGAATTGACAGGTCACCATGCAAGCAGACAAAATCATTGCCTTTCCCTTGCTTCCTAAGGAAGCCAGAATATAAAAAAAAAAAAAAACTCTGGAAATTGAAAAATTGCCATTAAGGTGAACCACTCAAACATAGCTCCTGTGCAGCTTGGACAGCATTCTTACAGAAAAAAAAAATTCACCATTTCCCGTTCATTGAAGAGCTTTAAAGCTATGCACCAGAGGGTACGAAACTGTTTGTTATCTACTACAAATAATAACCATGCTGCTTTGTTACCACATTAACCTTTGGTCTTCTTCAGGTAAAAAAATCTCACAATCAGGGAAGATGAGGTTTATCTGTGGAGGCAGGCGAGTGCAGCATGCAGGAGCACTAAAACAGCAGGGCATGAGGTGGAATTGTCAAACTTAACCTCATAGGCTGCTAAATACCTTCTAGAGCAGCTGCCTGACCTCGGCATCTGGCAAGGTCACAGCTCTATGCTGCACAGGGAAAGACTGCCTTCACCATGCTGCTTGTGTAAATGAGGATTTGTGTGCTGTGTATGACTGTAAATAAAGTAATAAAGCTCTCTGCTTCAATTTAGAATTTTCTGGTTCTTTACAGTCATACAGGGGACTAAAACTACTCAAAGCTAAGTTCAGCTCTGTTTTGCCTTATGCCAAGGGCTCTCCATAGTAGAAAATGGACAAAGAACTTCAATGATTTGTGCTGGTTTGAGCTAATTGGAATATTTTAATAGAGAAAATTATATTATAGGCTGTGAAAGGAAAACAATGGTGATGTCTACTTCACTCATAGGCTTGCTGAGATGTTTAAGAATAAGTACTAAAAACAAAGATAAGTCAGTCTCTGGGGCACAGCATCTCGGGCGGTCTAGCTTCTTGCCTTCTCTCTGCTGAGTAACCTCACTAACCACTTTTTCTTCTAACCTGGCCCCCCCCCGGCTGATCCTCCAAAATTCACCTTATGCGTAAGGCAAACCTTGGGATAAGGTATAGGGGTGGGGAGAAGGTGGAAGGGTGGTTGGGAGCCCCTCCTGGGGTCTCTGATTTCTGGGAGGGGTGTTGTGTTTCTGTATTACCTTTACCTTGTATATTTCTGTAAATACTCCTGTCTATTGTGGATATATCTGCTTGTATATTGTGCTAAGCTGTAAATAGAGCTTCATTCCTTAACTTCCAGCCGGCTGAGTTCTAGTCTGGGTCATTTTTGCAAAGTGTGGGGGGCGGGGAACTCCCAAACCATCACATGATTATGCTAGGAACTCAAACTTGTCTCTCCAGTTTCCTAATAATTTATACTGCTTTTTAAAATGCTTGTATGTTACCTCCTCAGATCACACCACTTTTTGAGAAAGAAACCCCAACAAAAGAAACAATTCTTTTCTAGCTGAGTTGAAGTATTTCTGCCAAGAGCTGCAGAGCTTCTGGGGTTCAGGGCCACTGTTCTTCCCCTTGGGTCACACTCCTTGGCTTGCCTACCTCTCCCATGATGTGATATCTTGTGAGAGAACACCTACAGCCTTGCTTCATGCAGGACACTTTATGCCCTTCTAACATGCATTATAAAGTAGCATGGAAAAAACAAACAAAACCAAACAAACAAAAAAACCAGCAAACACAAATCCAACATCTTTCCCTTTGAATTTCAGCATAAGTACATCTGGAACTCTAATTCTTTGTGTTAAGCACTCCTGTTGTTATGAGGAAGGGAGAATTAAATTTTTAACTTATTTGTTAATAGACATAGGCCAGAAATTTAAAAATATTTAATATTTTACAATATCATCTGTGAGTTCAGTGGGATTTGGGTGTCTAAGAAAATAAGGTCCTTTGAAGAGCTAAGTCATAAAGAGCTTTGAGATCCTTGACTGAAAGAAGCTATAAGTAGTACAAAGAATCATTGGCTACACAGGCAGGAATTGCCATTATCATCTTACTTCGCAATAGCAAACCCCTGTATAACAGTTCAACACATTAGGCATTAAGGGAGAGAGATAAGATATTCCTAAAATAGGAAGCTTCCTTTAGTAAGACTCTGCAAATTGCTGAGCTGATGGAGACATTCCTATCTTCTTAATGCCTTTTGTATTGGATCTTTGGCCCACTAGTGTATTATTCCTCACAATAGAACTAGGGGGGAAAAAAGAGATTCTGCAATAACGAGTGTTCAGCTGTGTAATGTTGGTGCTCAAAAGCACTGCACAATACACTAGAACACAACCCATATGAAGGGGTTGGAGCTGACTCTGGGGCTGGCTAGGGCAGCAAGTCTCTGTCTCAATCTCCTTGTAGCTCCTACAAGCTTAGCACAGTCCATGAAGCCAATAAAGAGCTAGGAGGAGGAGGAGGAAATGTTACAAGACAGAAAGCAAGAGAAGGACATTTGAATTTCATAAGACAGGTTAACCCCGCAGGGCTGAGAGAAGCAAAAACAACTTACTCTGAATAAACATGATATGGAAATCGCAGAGATAGAATTGAGCATGAATTTTATCTAGGAAACTACAGCACAAGTTGGTGTGAGATGCCATCAGGAAGGAATTGTGAAAACTGAAGACAAGAGAAGTGATCTTACCAGCAATGTCTGAAGCACAGACTCCCTGTTCCCGGAACCCAAACTGTTTTCTCCGACAGCTTATGGGATAGAGATGCCCATTGTCCAGAAGCACCTCCCATTACAGCCCTCTTGCTAAACCACCAGGCTGAAAAGTCTTCAGGGAGCACATTACAGGGTTCTGGTTTGCCATCTCCCAGATCATATCCCAGGACTGTCAATTTCTAGTTGACACATTCTGAAATGGTGGCAGGGAATGGGACAACAGTTAAACAGCAGTGACTTCTGTGAGCCAGTGCTTGAATATACATCCCAGGTTTCTCTCACTGGTTAGCAGGGGCGCAGCAAGTCACCAAGTCTAGGTACTTCATTCTCTCTCAAGAGCAGGAAAGATGGTAAGGGATAACACACACACACACATGCAGAACAGAAGCAGGCATACTCTGTGCTGAAACTTCATGACCTTGTCCCAAGCTGTCCTCCTTAGCATGACTGATCATCCCAGACAAAAAGGAGTCGATTTACACCCATTCTGAGTGTATAAAGGTGTTTGACATATGAGCTCCAGAGAGCCTAGCTGATGTGATTTAGGATGTTACCTCTCTCCAGCTGTCTGCCCTGTCCCTCTGCCAGAAGTTACTGCCCCAACAGCAGGTAAAGCTGAAGAAACATGTGCCTGCACCTTGAATGCTCTGGCTCAGGCTGATGTATTAGCATAAACTACCAGTGAAGGGTGGGTTTGTGCTAATACATCAGATGAAAACTGTAGCCACTGGAGCACAGGCATATGTCTCATTCTGCCAACTTCCCAGTCATTTCCAGCAAAGAAGCAGAAAGGACAGCAGAGGGTATTAAAGTCATGTGTGCTGGATATAGCTAGTCATATATATACAGTACTCTGATGAACACACTCTTTTCAAGTCCATTTTCTTAAAACCTGGTAATCTGCAGACCCACTGATGCACAGCCTGGACAATGACTATCAAGTATTGTAAGACAAGCAATCAATGCTAAGGAGTGCACTTAAGATGGCATAGCTACAAGTCTGCTTAGGGCAGGGAGGGAAGAGTGACATCAGTTACCTCCCTCACAGACCTCTTCAACCACCTGGGAGAATGCCACCTCATACTCTGGCTCAGCATCCTCAAAGAAAGTTGAGAAGTCATCTACCAAACAAAACTTCTTTAGAATCCTTAAAAATTTACTGGGAGGAGAAAAAAAAAAAAAAAGGCAGAAGTGGGAAAAAAGGCATAAAAATCTGGTCAGCTTGTTCTAATATCCATTTCTACTATCAGTGTCAGTGATACATGTTTATGCTAATCGTTTCTTTATCTCATACAACATAGGACTTGCTTTTTACATGAAAATCGTTTGTGCTTTGGAAAATCCTCTAATGCACTGATTTGCTTTTCTTTCTGTTGTATGCTCTTCACTCTCTTGTTTGTTTTGCGCTTCTATCTCTTGCTTATGATCTCTCTGTATGCTGAAAATCCAGTACAAATATTTAGGAGAGAAAAAAATAAGAAGCTCATTTTTGCTTTCGAGCGGAAAATTTTCTTCTGCCTCTCAGAGCATCTATTTTGGCTTGTATTTAATTTTTTTAATAATTCATGAGTATATATATATATATAGAGAGAGAGAGAAAGAGAGAGATCAGATCTTTCCTTGTTTAGCTCCTACAGCAGTGGGTGCTTTATAAAAGTCAATGTAGAATCTGCAGTAATCCATTTGTGACACACTCATCTTTTATAAGAAGATGTAACAATTACTCCTTTTAGTATACAATGGCCACAAAACTTTTTTTTTTTTTTCCTACACTGGTCTTAAAGTTTTAATTTTTTTTTCTTTTTTTTTTTTTTTTTTTAAATTAAGGACTCTTAGGATTGTCTGTTCATACTATCATAGAATCATAGAATGGTAGGGTTGGAAAGGACCTCAAGGATCAACCCCCTGCCATAGGTAGGGACACCTCCCACTAGTACAAGTCACTC
>WBNM01039260.1:17285-48412 GCA_013399055.1 Ramphastos sulfuratus | reverse complement strand
TTCCAGTTTGGTGACCAGGATGTCATGTGGGACAGAGTCAAATGCCTTACTCAGATCCGGGTAGATGATGTCAGTTGCCCTTCCCTTGTCCATTGTTGCTGCGACTTCATCATAAAAAGCCACTAAATTTGTCAGGCAAGATCTGCCCTTGGTGAAGCAATTGCTGGTTACCACCAATCACCTCTGCTTTGTTTTCCATTTGCCTTAGCAGAGCTTTCAGCAGGATCTGCTCCATGATCTTGCCAGGCACAGAGGTGAGACTGACTGCTCTGTAGTTCTCAGGGTCATCCTTTTTTCCCTTCTTGAAGATGGGTGTTATGTTTGCCCTTCTCCAGTCAGCAGGAACTTCACCAGTCTGCCATGACCTTTCAAATATGATGGACAGTGGTTTGGCAACTTCATCTGCCAGTTCCCTCAGGACCTGTGGGTGGATCTCGTCAGGCCCCATGGACTTGTGCACGTTCAGATTTCTTAGAAGCTCATGAATGTGATCTTCTACTATAGTAGGCAGATCTGCCTTCTTCCAGTCCTTATTTTTACCCTCTGGAACTTGGACATTGTGGTTGGAGCCCTTGCTGTTGAAGACTGAGGCAAAGAAGTCATTGAGTACCTCAACCTTGTCCATATCTTTTGTCAGCAACAAGTACTAGTTCCAGTACTTCAAGAGGTGTTAGGTTGAGGATTGGACTCAAGGGTCTTAGAGGTCCTTTCCAACCAAAACAATTCTATGATTCTATGATCCATGCTTGGGGCAGCCCTGAACTGGAGACCACAAAAGACATGAATAAGGTGAATAGCATATTCCTTCTAAAATATTCTAGCACAGGCTTAAAGACTAATGTATAGAGAAGAAGGATGGAGTCCTAGAGCTTTTCTTTTTTCAGAGTAGATTTATCAACCCAGAGTCTGTATAGAGAATTAACTTGCCTCTTACTTTTCCTTGACAATTCAGTTAGAGTCCAATGCTTTTCAACTGCCGTGTTCACACCAGTTCTGACCTTTGGAATCTCAGGTTAGTCTATTACAGGAACTCAGTTTTGAATGCTCATCTACATACCAGAGGCCACAGTGACTTCACTGATTATGGACTATAAACTCAGGAGGCTGATGTGAATCACAGCCTGCCTAGAATGCACATCCAGTCAAGGGAGAGAATCAGCCATCCAAGAAAACTGTAGAGCTTTAAACATGTGGCTGTTCCATGGACAATATTGTAAGCCAGACTCTAATAGCTCTGGAAAAAAGCTTAATCCATTTGTTGATACAGTGCTCATTGTTCTTTAACTTAGTTCCCACAATATCTGGCACACTTGTGCCTTTTAAGCATTTTAACATTTAATCTGAATGCAGCTATCATGTGCCTCAGCCAGTGCAGCCAGAAATCATGGAATCATAGAACCATTAAGGTTGAAAAAGACTTCTAAGATCATCGAGTCCAGCCATCAACCATACCCCAAANGTTGAAGGCCAGGTTGGATGAGGCATTGAGTAACCTGTACTAGTGGGAGGTGTCCCTGCCTATGGCAGGGGGTTGGAACTAGATGATCCTTGAGGTCCCTTCCAACCTTACCATTCTATGATTCTATGAATCTATGATTCTATGATTCTATAGACAGTATCTAGAAAGGAGAGAGCCTTTGCTAAAAGTGCTGATGTTGGTTTCAGTCTCTGAAGCAAACTTTACAGACCCAGTAGGTGAAATCATAAAGCCTCAACAGGCAGAGAATAGCTGCTCTTCCTGCCCTCTCCAGCCTTGAGAAGGTTACTTGCAGTAACCAATTTAATTATTTACTTATATCTGCTTAAATGAGCACTAAATGACAGGACACTCTCTATGATTGAGCCTTTCCTGGAAGAATTCGGATGTTTCTGAATTTGACTTGGATATGTAAGAGATCTGTTGTTATACAAAGCAATTTTTTTTTTTTTTTTTGGATGATAGAAGCCCCATGGCTTTGCCAGTTTGGATTGGAAGCAGAGGACTTTGAAGCCACCCTGGGGGTTTTCAGGCAGAACAACCATGAAGCTAGAGCTATAAATTTAATCACTGTTTATTGACGTGGTGATGTTGGGTGTATTGATGTATTTTATTGCTAAGCAGTGCATTCTCCCCATGTTCTTTCCCCCTTGAGCAGATTAACTGCACATTCCAAAATGCTGTCCAGCAGACAGGCATGTCATACTGTTTTCAGTTTGCTTGCCTCCCACATAAAAGAACAGCTGTGAATGTCAGCTGAAGCTGATTTCTCCTGCACAATGGCCTATCATTTTTGTAAAAATAAATAAATAAGTGGCAATCATTCATTTGTTTTTCATGGATATAAACACTCTGGGTCAAACTCAAAGTGACTGAAATGATATTGCATTTTAGCTCTGGTTGATAAGTAGTTGTAATTTACAGGCCAATAGAACTGAGCAGATAGAAAAGCAACTACCAAGTAGAATTAAGATAAAGAACCTCCCACTCTCACTTTGTCTTACACCTTTCACTGAGCTGCCTTCGCTTCTGCATCATTTATTTCCCGACTGTACTCTCTTGCAAGTTACACTAAGTTGCTGCCAGGTAACATGCAGCACCATTTATATCACCTTTGAGCAATGCCCAATTACAGAGCAAGATTCTAGAGACACTGATTCAGTCCAAAACACACGATCAAAGCAAATTCTGCAGGGAGAACAAGCACAAGATGAAGTTGTTATAAAAACCGTAGAAATTTAAAGAGTAACTAAAAGCACAAAGTGTCACCAATGTATAATTTGCCCTCAAAAATAAGTGTCTGATTGCCACAAGACAGGCTCTAAAACATCTAACAATATTCTTTACCCTTGTTCTCTGCACGCAAGTCTTGGGCTTGCCCAAGTATGTGCAAAATGTGGTGCAGTTGCTTCAGAAGGACTGTAGAACATCAAAGCCTGTTAGCAGGATGCATTGATTTCCAGTCCAGAGAAAAACTTGATTAGCACCCATCTTTGCACTGCTCTTTTCCACACATCTGAAGAGCTCTGAAAGATCAGAGTATAATGGATTTGAGCAGCAAGGATTTTCTAATATGCCTGGTGCCTTGCAGTGGCCATTGTCTGGAACTCCTCCCCACCTTACAGCCTTCATTTAAGAATGTTTTTGGGCATTGTCTCCAATTATTATCCCTCTGTTGGTCACCATAGTATGGCAGTACTGTAAAACCTTGTGAAGGCAAGCACTTCAGAGCCATGTCAGTACCAGAACATGAATTCAAGTGTCTAATTCCCATACAGTAGTTCTTATTGGATATACATATTTAGAGTTGATGCCAAGCATTTTCCACTGAAAATTAGTATTGTTTTGAAAGTGAATATATATATATATATACACACACACACACACACACACATATATATTCAATGATCTGGATAAGGGAGTTGAATATATCTTCAGTAAGTTTGCAGAATACACTAAGCTGAATAGTTGTAATCTGCTGACTGCTGAAAGGTAGGAAGGCTCTACAGAGGAACCAAGGCTGGATCAATAGGCCCATGTCGATTGTATGAGATTCAACAAGGCCAAGTGCTGAGTCAGGTGGGACACAACAACCCCGTGAACACTCCAGACTTTGGGCAGAGTGGATGGAAATCTGCCCAGCAGAGAAAGACGAGGGTGTTGAGCCATACCTGGCTGAACATGAGCAAGTAATGTGCCCAGGTGGCAAAGGCGGCAAACAGCATCCTGGTCTGCATCAGCAATAGTGTGGCCAGCAGGATCAGGGAAGTGCCTCCCTGTACTCAGCACTGGAGAGGCCACACCTTGAGTACTGGTTTCAGTATGGGACCCTCAATACAAGACATTGAGGTGCTGCAGTGAGTCCATAGAGGGACAAGAAAGCTGTTGAAGGGTCTGGAGAATAGATTTTGTGAAGAACAGTTGAAGAAACTGGGATTGCTTAGTTTGAGAAGAAGAGGTTTAAGGAAACTTGAGAGGACCTCTTGAAAGGAGGTTGTAGTGAGGCAGGTGTCAGTCTTTTTTCTCCAGTAACAAGTCAAAGGACAAGAGGAAACAACCTCAAGTTTTACCAGGGGAGGTTTAGGTTGGCTATTAGAAGAAACTTATTCCCCGAAGGATTCTTAGCCCCTGGAGCGGGCTCCTCAGGGAAGTGGTTGAATCCCCATCTCTGGAGGTGTTTCAAAGACGCAGAAATGTGGAGCTGAGTGGCAAGTTTTAACACCAGACTTGGTAGACTTGGTCAGACTCAATGATCTTAAAGGTCTTTTCCAACTGAAATGATTCTATGATCTCCAAAAGACATGTTGGCAATGGTAGAAATGTGTTAGCATATACAAGATAGAGGTTTATAATTTCTGGAAGCATAATTTTAAACCTTCTTGCACTGTACATATTGCAGTGTTTTCCCCCTTCCCTCCTACTGGAGACTGGGAAGATCAATCATCATTTGTGGAAAGCCCACTAAAAATACAAAGCTTTCCATTCACACTGGTGCTCAGTGTGGAAGGCTGGAGACCTCCTTAACAGACCTCAGTCTAGGAACACAACCTGAGGACTTACTCATAACACACAAATGGCAGATTAGCATTAAGGGCTATATCCAGTGTATGTATAACTTCCCATATTCCAGATGAGTGGTTTTCAAGCTTTGGTCTGCAGTCCTTTAGAACCATGATCTGTTCCTGTCTCTGATGACCATTGCAAGGCTCTACACATGGGAATTTCCTGGAGGTATCTGCACATGCCTTCAAAAGTAGAAGGGATCAGCAAATTGAGAGGAGGAGGAAATCCGTACAATGGAAGCATTTTTTAAGGCCAAATGCATCTGTGATAAGAGTAGAGAGGAAAAGCTCCATGTGACCCCAGGCACTCCCATACAAAGTATTGCTATCAGCAAGGGCTAAGACCCCATCAGCCTCCTCCTTCCCCTCTCCTCCTGTAAATCCACATCTGATTAAAAATATTAATTAACTGTCAAACCCTCCCCCGCTCTATGTCAATTAAATCCGTTTTATGTCCATTTTATCTATCCATCCAGATGCTTTAATTAGTCTCCATGATTGCAATTCATCAGCACTTCCTAGGAGTAAAACACATCAGCAGTCTTCTGCCTCTCTCGCTGCGTAATTTACACAACATCTCACCTAATGGTTCTCTGAGCCCAACTCATGTTTGGGCTCAACCACAATGCAAATACCAATAATAATTAGTATGAAGGGAAATGTCTTTCCATTTCTAGCTAAAAAGTTAATATTGTGTCTTCATAATCCACAATACAATGATTAAGTAGTGCCATTTGTGTCTCCTGATTCCCTAATATAATGACTTAGTGCCACAGGGACACACACATTATCTCTCCTGTTTGTAAATTTTTAGTAGTTTATAAATACATCATGGCCTTACTATGCAACCTCATGAGCTCTCTGAACAAAAAAANAAAAACTCAAAAAAAAAAAAAAAAAAAAAAAAAAAAAAAAATTAAAATTAATAATGAATTATAAAAGTTGGGGGAAAAATTATTCAGGCTTCATTAAATGATAAAATCCATCAGGAGCCAAGGGCAAGGACAGGGGCAGGGACTCAGTTAATTTGTGAGAGTAACGTAATTTTGAATTGTTGGAATGATAAAACTGGAAATTTGTAATACAGTTTTAGTTTGAAGGTCATCCTAAGGAGAAAAGGCCAAATAGCTATCTGACCTTCTTCACAGAAGAGAGAGAGAGAGAGAGAAAATATATTCTGCTAGCTTGGCAAAATCCAAAGACTTACGTGATCTTAGATTCATAGAATCATAGATTGGTTTGGGTTGGAAGGGACCTCAAAAGTCACCTAGTTTCAAGTACCCTGCCATGGGCAAAGACACACTATACTAGACTAGATATCTTGATGCCTTATCCAACCTGGCCTTGAACACCTCCGGGGAGGGGGCATCCATGACCTCCTTGGACAACCTGTTCCAGTGCCTCACCATACTCACTGTAAAGAATTTCTTTCTAATGTCTTATCTAAATCTTCCCTCCCCAAGCTTAAATCCATTACTTCTATCTCAACAAGCCCTTGTAAAAAGTCCCTGCCCAGCTTTCTTGTAGGCCCCCTTCAGGTATTGGAAAGTTGCTATAAGGTCTCCCTGAAGCCTTCTCTTCTCCAGGCTGAAAAGCCCCACCTCTTGTAGCCTGTCACCACAGGGGAGGTGCTCCAGCCCTCTGACTGCCTTTGTGCCCTCCTCTGGGCCCACTCCACCAGTTTGGTGTTATTCTTGTGTCGATGGCACCAGAACTGGATGCAGTACTCCAGGTGCAGTCTCAACGAGAGGATTGTAGAGGGAGAGAATCACTTCTGTCATCCTGTTGGTCCCACATTTGATGCAGCCTAGGACACAGTTTGCTTCTGGGCTGCAAGTACACATTGCCAGCTCATGCGGAGCCAAAGAGTTCAAATAGCTGAGCTGCCATCAGTCCCACTGCAAGAGAAAACCTCCATGCAAGTCTTCCAGGTTTAAAGAAATTTAGATGGCCATCCCAAAAAAAACCCTTGCCATGTCCCACCTTGTTTTGTGCTCCTCACAGTTGCCATAGCATAACATCAACCTTAAAATTAATTCCACAGCAATAAGATATTTTTGCTGTAAAAACTCTCCTGGTAACCCCTGCCTCTACCTCATGTCTCCATGATGAGGCATTAGAGCAATAAATCATTAATATCCTACTTATCATCATTGTGCTGTGAGAATCAGACACTTGGCCACTAACTGTTGGTATGTGCTTCCTAAATTATACAGACATTTGTATTTCAGACAGTTCTATCTGTGGAAAGGGAACTTTGCTTTCCTCTATCACAGAATCCCAGAATCCCAGAACGTTAGGGTTGGAAGGGACATTGAAAGATCATTGAGTCCACCCCCTTGCCAGAAGCGAGATCACATAAGGTAACCTGCACAGGAATGCATTCAGGCAGCACTGAAAGCCTCCAGAGGAGACTCCACAAACTCTCTGGGCAGCCTGTTCCAGTGCTCTGTCATCCTCACTGTAAAGAAGTTTCTCCTTGTGTTGAGGTGAGACCTTCTATCTTCCAGTTTGTAGCCATTGCTCCTTGTCTTATTCCTGGTGACCACTGAAAAGAGATTGGCCCCAGCCACTTGAGAGCCACCCCTCAGATATTTGTATACATTGATCAGATCTCCTCTGTCTTCTCTTCTCTAGACTAAACAGCCCCAGGTTTCTCAGTCTCTCTTCATAGGGGAGATGCTCAAGTCCCCTAATTATCCTTACGGCTCTCTGTTGGACTCTCTCTAGCAGCTCCCTGTCTCTCTTGAATTGGGGAGCCCCACACTAGACACAATGCTCCAGGTGTGGTCACACCAGTGTGGAGGAGCGGGGGAGAGCCTCTCTAGACTTGCTGGATACACCTTTCTTGATGCACCCCACGATACCATTGGTTCTCTTGGCAACAAGGGCACATTGCTGGCCCATGCAGAACTTGCTGTCCACTAGGACTCCGAAGTCTTTCTCCAGGCAACCACTCCAGGCAAGCAAGTACTATCAACTTCAGTGTCTGAGGACATGCTAGAAAATATATCTTGAAAAGAAATCCAATCTCAAGAGAAAGATTCCAGAGGAAGATGAATGAATCCCTCCCCTTAGTAAACTTCCATCACAGATATCTTATGGCTTTTGATATTTATAGGAAGTCTACAAAAAAGACAGACAATCACAACAGGCCTTGCTGAAAAGAAAGAACAAAAGGTAATGGCTTTAAACTATAAGATGGTAGATTTAGACAAGATGCAATGAAGAATATTTTTACAGTGAGGGTGATGAGACACTGGCACAGGTTATCCAGGGAGGTGGTAGATGGTCCATCCCTGGAAACGTTCCACGTCAGGTTGAGCAGGGCTGTGTGCAAACTGATTTAGTGAAAGATGTTCCTGCTGACTGCAAGGGGGTCAGACTAGATGATCTATAAAGGTCTCTTCCAACACAGAACATTCTACGATTCTATGAATATGCACATTGCCATTGCAAAAAGTTGCCTCCCATTTCTTCTGTAATTATCTTCTTTTTTTTTTTCCTTAAAGTTTTATATATAGCTTTTAGCATTGTTAGAACTCTGCCTTTTAGAGGGACCCACACTCTGAGGCAGTAGAATGACACGAAAAAAAAGTAAGAATAGGTGTAGCATTAAAAGGAAAAATTAAAATACCCTCTTTTTGAGTCAGTAAGTATGATGTTGGCATGCTAAATCCTCTTCTTTTGTAAGCGTGGTTGATATTCCTTCTCTCAGGGGAGCAGGAGCTTTATATTCCTTAGCTGAAATCTTTAAGAACAGTCTTCTGTCAGAAAATGGTGATCTGGCAGAACTGAGCTGTGCAGTGTCTGCATTAATATATTGACTGAAAAAGAAGAATCACCTCATGTTATCAAAACATCTTTGAGTGCAAATACACATTGTACAAAGGATTTCAGAGATTTTAAAAATACTTATATTGTCGTTAAATTAGAAATACTTCATACGTGCTTCACAAATTAACCTGGTAACCCAACCAGGGCTTTCATCCCAGCTTGACAACATAAAACTTTTCAAATGTCAAAATTGCCTTCAGGACAAAATTTCCATTTCTGTTGTCAGCTGTCATAACATCCCTCAAAAACAGCAGACCATACTGCTCTGATCTCTCCAGGTCAGGAGCTTTTGATTGCTACTTCCTACCCATTATTCCTGCTCTCACATGGGAAGGAAGAACTCATTCAAGACTACCACATGTCAAAGACTTATTTNTGTTGAAGGCCAGGTTGGATGAGGCCTTGAGTAAGGACGATTGGTATGTATTGACAATTGGTATGTAAAGAAGTGCAAGCACATGCATATTGCCCTCAGTATGTGTGCTGGTTTGAGGCTAATTTGAATATTTTAATGAGAGAAATTAGATAATTGGTTGTGAAAAGAAAGTAATGATGAAGTCGATATCATTCGTTGGTTTGCTGGAAGGGATAAAAGGCCAACGGTAAACAATTTGTCCCTCTTTGCTGCGGGATGCTTCTTCCTTTCAATTCTCCTTTGCTCTCCTCTAATATCTTCCACTAACAGATAACAAAGTAAGCTCTGCTAATTGTTTGTCTGTCTGGGAAAGAGAAGGAGAGAGAGAGGATGGCTTTGAGCCCCTTCTGGGCTTCTTTTGTTTGTCCAGGAGGGAGTTTGTATTTCTGTATTATTTCTGTATTATTTCTAAATTGTATGTAATTGTAAATACTTGTGAATATATATATTTTTTACCTATGCTTGTAAATTAAGCTTTATCTTACTTCCAAGCCGTCTGAGCTGGTCTGGTAAATTTCAGTAGTGTGTGTGTGTGAAGTTCCTAATCCACCACAGTATGCATCAAGCTCTTTATACAAACCAAGGCTTTCCAACAATGAGAAAGCTGCATTTGAAAGCCCACAAAATAGCAATTGCATCCAAATATGGCTAAGTATAACCACTTTAGAAGCATCTCTCACATCTGAATACAACCCAGGCATCTTCCTGCCAGAAAGTTTTTGCATTCAGATCCTGGTCTTCTAGAGATCCGAGAGATATATTTATAGTTTCCATAAAATTAAGAGACTCTGTTATGTTAAGTTACCATTTAGGGGTCCTCAGACTTGGGAAATTTTATAGAAATGTGCAAAGTAAACAAGATTCAAAACCAGCATTTTGTAGTATCTCCCCAAGAATCTGTATGGTGCTGATACTAAGTATCCCCATGTATTATTTGCACACTCTGCAGATGTTTGCATGCTGTGATTGTGGAGAATTAACAGCGCCCTGAATCTGTAAAACCCTGGCCTTATTTATATGCAGTCTCATATTTGGTATTTTATGTTTTCTCATAAGCCACCTCTATATACTGAGTTGGTAGGAAACTACCAAACCAGCTTTGAAAACAACAAACGCTCAATCATAGGTCAATTTTTCTGCCAATTCAATTTCATGTTTATCTGGGGATGGAATCTTGGCTTTGGTGGTTTCCAGAGCCAATTTCCTCACTGACTTGAGTGGTCCCTGAATTTCAGTCATAATATTCTTGTTGTTGCATCTCAGGCAAACTAATTTCTAGCCTTTACTTTTGGAAACTATTTAATAGCTCAATGAACTTCACTGTAAGGGCTTTCTCATTCTTATTTCCTCCCATCACTGCTAGCTCTGGCCAACACACATTAACTAATTCCTTCTCCACTTGCTGTTTACACACTTCAAATATTCATAGGAGTCTACATTTCTCCACATTCTCATCACTGCCAGATGCATTGGCTTTTTTTTTTTTTGCTTTTTTTTTTTTTCCAAGTTGAATCTACATTTGTTTTTGTACCAAGTCTCTAATCTCTCTAGGTATCTTTTTATTATTACTATTTAATTTCTGTTAAGTACTGACTGTATGCCAGGTGCCTTCAGTTTGCCAGATGCTGCACAGAGTGGAAAAGTACAGTTTTCCTTCTCTGGAGCAGACAGTCTGAAAGGCAAAGCAAAGACGGGACAAAGTGTCCTCAGAACTCAGGCTACATTGTTAAGCTTAGAATATAGGTGCAGGTGTGAAACTAGGTTGAGGAAGGAGTATATAGACAAGCTGCTTTTGCAGTCCTAGTAAAAGAAAGAGTGGGTTTCCTGACAGAACTGGAAGGAAAGGTTATGTTAATTTTGTGGGACTTTTAAGGAAAATAAGTAACGTGAAGTTGAGAAGATGGATTTGGGGTACAGGACAGGATGCAAAACAAAAAAGTGGTGCAGGAGCCAAACCAGTGCCTGCCTGAGATGAACATAGGTCCAGCAAAGGAAGTGGTGGCATGTATGAGGAAAGTACCCTAAGCCCTTTCCTCAGGAGTGAAGGCACTGAAATAAATGGCTTGAACCATGACCATAAAGGCAGGAGACAAGGAAAGGGTAATCAAGTGGACAGCCAGTCTGAAAAAGTGTGAGGAGCAGCTGCAAAAGATCACAGACCAATCCAGGGAAGCAAATACAGCCCAAAAGCTGCCAACATTTTGAATAGCAGCTTTAGTGTCCTGAACTGCACCCTAGCTGCAGTTCTACCTGTCTTGCTAGGATCCATGCAAGAGATACGGATGTGCTATTTAGCCTTTCTTCTAGCTATAGCCATAGCCCACTTTGGAGAAGTAGACATCTTTTTTTCTCTCCACTGCATAGATCTATGGTCTACCAAGGAAGATCATCCTCCTTGTGTCCCTCAAATCTCTTTGACAAGGCTCCTCTCTCAAGGTTGTCAATGTTAAGAGGCCTTGTTTATGAAGAGCCAAGATAAGAAAACACACTAAAGGAAACTAGAAGTTTGCCTACTGATAAAGGCTGGAGGCACCCCTGGCCTGCTTGCCAAAGTCTGAGAAGGAGGAGCTGAGGGGAATGTCAGGGAACAAATGCACCTTTCCTCAGTGAGGCCCGATCCTAGCAGTAACTCCTAAAACTACCAAAGATTCACTCTGTTGCCAGGAAATAGCCTGCATAATTTCCAACACACCCTATACAATAGGTACAGAAGTAATATCATAGAATCAGCCAGGTTGGAAGAGACCTCCAAGATCATCCCATCCAACCTATCATCTAGATCTATTCAATCAACTAGACCATGGCACTAAGTACCTCATCCAGTCTTTTCTTGAACACCTCCAGGGACCCATTACTTGTTACAGCAGTTTTCACACCTCCTCCTTTGGCAATCTGGTCCTGTCCCTTGGATCTCTAACCCAAAACAATGTTTTCTTCAGCTTTAGTGATGAGATCTGGAAAGCTGACACACAGCACTCCTTGTAAGTGTCACTCACACATATGTAATCACCTCCTCCAAACAAGCAAGCTTCCCAAGCTTCAGGCTCCTCAATGTTTTTGTGATTATCAACTACATTTCTAATCTTGTTCCCCTCATTCCTAGCTGGAAAGAGTACAGACCACATGCCACAGTCTTTCATCCGCCTTCCTACCTCTTTTACCACTTCACTCACAGAATCACACAACAGTCAAGGTTGGAAGAGACCTTTGAGATCATCATGTCCAAACCACTCACCTAGAGCTCACAATCCCATGACTATTGCTAACAGTACCACTAAACTACATACCTAAGTACCATATCCACACATTTTTTTAATGTTTCCATCACCTCCTCAGACAGCCTGTTCTTGAAGGAATGAGGCAGAGACAGTCCTGGGTCGCTCGCATCAGAGAAGGTAGGGAGACATGAAACACTTGTTAGATTTATTCAAGCTTTTAAGAAGCTCTTAAGCTCCTAAAAGTGACTCTAAGAGCTCTCCATACACACAAGTACCAATGTACTGGCCCTCAAGGAAATGGAATAATACATACAGTACTGCACAGATGGGGAAAAGAGTTAAGACTTGAGTTCAGAACAGAAGCATCCCTGACTGCATGAAAGCCAGAGAAATAGCTACTGCCATTCTATTTTGCACAGAAAAAACACTACTTGCAGAGCACTCTACTCCATTCCTTCTCTCCCAGAAACCTACAGGCAAAGAGATAAACTGTTTGTAAATAGCAGCTGCACATCAATTAGCTTCATGCTTTGCAAACAGCATTGCAGACTTGGTGAGGTGCTTCTAAAGGCTTATTACGTTAGAGTCCTACGTATCTATTTCCATATAATTGATCTGTTCTACTTTAAAGAGGCCATCAGGAAGATATGTGGGCAATTTATTGTAGAGGTAAGAGAAGGCAGGGTAATGGGACTTAACCTCAGATTAGCTGTGTTTACACAACAGTTTTTTTTACACTGTGGGCTCTTGGAATGAGACCAGAATTCACACTGGTTTCCCCTGCCTCCACATCACCCTGCTTTCCCTGCAAGGTAAAGCAGGCATGGGAGTAAAAAGTCATGAAAGCTAACTTCGTGGTCATGACAGGATCAAGATAAGCACAGAGAATCATAAAATGGTAGGGATTGGAAAGGACTTCTGGAGATTGAGTCCAACCACTCTGACAAAGAGAATCACCTAGAGCAGGTCACACAGGAACACATCCAGATGAGTCTTGAAAGACTCTAGAGAAGGATACTCCACAACCTCTCTGGACAGCAAGGTCCAGTGCTCAGTCAGCCTTACAGTAAATAAGTTTTTCTTCGTGTTGAGGTGTAACATCCTGTGTTCCATTTTGTATCCATTGTCCCCTGTCCTATCACAGGACATCACTGAAAAGAGACGAGTGCCTTCTTCTTGATATCCATCCTTCAGATATTTGTAAACATTAGTAAGGACTCCTCTCAGTTCCTTTTTCCAGACTAAACAGTCCCAGGTCTCTCAGCCTTAATACTCTGCCCCACAGCATGGATACCACCATTTGGGCACAGATTTCTAGTGCTGGATGTCACAGAGCTCAAGGGTAACTGCCTAAAGACACGGCCATATGGATATGACCTAAATTAGGTACAATTTGGCTACAGCAGCTTGGCACATCTGAGTAGTAACAAAGCCGGCAGATGCTGGTGGCAGATATACAAGAGTACTGGAGTAGCTCAGAAACAGCAAGTTCCAAGGCCTCGGAAATCTCTTCCATGCACTGAAGATAATATACCATGACAGGAGTAGAAAAAGCAGGCCACATAACAATGACTATCATCATTTGTTATCCTAATATAGACATTAAGAACACCCAGAGCTATTCTAACCACATGCACAGCGCACAGCACACAACACAGCCTCCACCAGTATTTCCTGCATCGCACTTGTAAATTTTGACTCAAATCATGTAATCTGGTGGACTGAAGACTTCAGTGCTGGTGAATTCTCCTGCTTCTGAGAGAGTTCTTCCAGCAGCCCATTACCCTGATGTACCTTATTTCTTCCCCTAGTTTGTCTAACTTCCATTTCCAGTTCTTAGATGTCTCCATACCTTTTTGAGTGCTAGATTAAAGAGCTGTCTTAGATAAGACAAATTCTTCTCTTGTTGGCTTAATTCCATGATCAAGACCCATCACTTTGATAAGCTAAACAGGTAGAAATTTCATTTCCTTGTGAGCAGATGATAATATTCCCATCCCTGAATATTTCTTATAGTTCATTCTGCTATTTTCAGCTTTTGATGTGTGGACCTCAAAACTGAAGCAAAACCTGGAATCAATACATCAGTATACATCTACTTAATCTATTCTCTTGAAGGCTTTGCAGCAAGGAGCAATATACAACACTCATCTCTGCTAGGCCAGCCAGGAAACGCATACAAGCATCACACTTTGGAACAGAACAAGACACCGGAAACCTGGTAAGAAATAGATTTTTCCAAAGACTGTGGGAAATACATCTGGGATCTTGGTGAGGACCACACAAATGGCTTGTAGTCATGATCCAGACAGGTTTTCTCATCTGAACAGTTCTACCACAGTTCTTCTTACAGAATCACACAGAATGGTAGGGGTTGGAAGGGAATAATTTAGTCCAATTTTCCTGCCAAAGCAGGTTTGCCTAGAGCAGGTTGCACAGGAATGTGTCCAGGAAGATTTGGAAAGTCTCCAGAGAAGCAGATTCCAAAACCTCTCTGGGCAGCCTGGTCTAGTGCTCCAGTACCCTCAAAGGAAAAACTTTTTTCTTTAGTTCAAGTGAAACCTCCTGTGCTCTTGTTTGTATCTGTTGCCCCTTGTCCTATTGCTGGCCAGCACTGAAAAGAGCCCAGACCCATCCTCCTAACCTCAACCCTTTAGATACATATATGCATTGACAGGATTCCCTCTCAGTCTTATCTTTCCTAGGATAAAGAACCCCAGGTCTCTCAGGATATCCTCAGTATTTCTGTGATCTTCTGCTGTGACGTAGGGTGCTGTAATCACTAGGACCACTTCACAAACTGACCACAGCACCGAGAGTTCCAAGATCAGCATTTGCTAACATGTTCACTGAGATGAAACACCTCTGAAAATGGAAGATATGGGGCAAGTCTACTTGTCTCCTGCCCCGATGTCCTTACTATTCATGTCAAGTTCATTAATGCGAGAACCTCAAAGTCATTTACCAAACCAGTCCGGCACACGACAATTACCCCAACCTGTGCCTACCCCACAATCTCTATTTTGTGATGCCTGATTTTGGAATCATAGAATGGTAAGGTTGGAAGGGACCTCAAGGATCATCTACTTCCAACCCCCTGTCATAGGCAGGGACACCTCCCACTAGAACAGATCACTCAAGGCCTTGTCCAACCTGGCCTTGAACGCCTCCAGGGAGGGAGCATCCACAACCTCCCTGGGCAACCTGTTCCAGTGTCTCACCACCCTCACTGTAAAGAGCTTCCTCCTAACATCCAGTCTAAATCTCCCCTCTGCCATTTTAAACACATTTAGCAGGATTAATGTTAGCTGTGTTTACTAATACTTACAATATTGCTCCACATAATTTGCCTCACTCTGTCATTAGTTAACATGCAGACTCCGTTATGTGCAAACTTTATAAGCAGTGATTTTATCACCTCTTCCCTGCAGATGCATTGCTTTGTTATTGTAACAAATGGACTTTTCCATTTCATTATAGGGGATGGAGAGGTCTTCTAGTTTTAGAATAAAAGAGCAAACTGATGAACAGACCTTATAGGAAAGTATCAAAAAGCATATCAGTGTGACAGCAAAGAGGACAAACCTGTCAGTGGAGGAAGAAGTTTAAAGAAAAGATCGCTGAGGACAGATCAAGGGGAAAAGGTGTAGAAGCAAACCAAATTGGAAACAAGCTGGAGCCACGAGAGGAAGAGCCCCGAGAACAGAAGCTGATTTTGATGCACAACACTGAAGTGACTTAAAGAGGCAACAGTATAATTAAGAGATCTCTAGCCAGCTTCTCAAAGATGTCATGACTTGTAGTCGGAGTGAGCTAGCAGAACAGCAAAGTAATACAGCAGGGGTTATCAGCTTGGTGATTTTCCCCCATGCTAGTATCCAGAGCTTCTATATTGTGCTGGAAAACTTCAAAAGAAAGAAAACACAGTCAGAGGTGTGCTATTTTTTTCTACCCTTTTAAAGTTACTCTGCTATAGCATCTTGGTGAAAACTTCTGTGGAAAGCTTAGTCAAGGATCCACACAGAAAATGCAGAAGAAATACATCCATTGGATGGGAACTATTTAAATATTTGATGGTTAATATATTAAATGTTAATTGAATACTACAATGATTTTCTCCTCTGGACAGCACACAATTAACATTTAATTTGTCATAAAATATTTAAAGTTATGAAATATCCGAGGGCAACTTAAATGTCTCTTCCACCGAATTGTCTTGGGACAATGTGTTAAGGGGACAAAAGGTGAGGTTAGTAGTTCAAATTCCTCCAATGATCTGTACAAGAGATGTGGGAAAAGGTTTTAGAGCTGGCACAGTGCAAGCACATGGTTGGAGGACATGAGGGGACACACACAGTGGTATCTGATCCCATCACACCCAGGTTAAGTGAGATCTCAAGAGCTACAAAGCACTCAGCATGAGAAGTGTTGGAAGGACTATCAATTTCTTAGAGAAAAGCAAATGCTGTGCACTTAGACCAAGCATCTGTCTTAGTGTTATCTGTCTCAGAGACACAAGTGAGGGATTGGAGCCTTAACTACTCTGCATTCATTTGCTCCAAGGCATATTGACAAAAATAGGATTCAGATGATCCAGAGCTACTGCTTTTTCAGTGCCCAGTGATTCACAAAGCACCAGTGATGGTAATCAGCTTGGGATGTTAAAATCAAGCCAGTTGTTTAGGACCTCAGCACAAATCTATCTCATTTGCTGCAGTAGAGTTGAACATCCTAGCACTTCAGAAACTTAACCTTGCTGTAGTTCTTTGTTTAGCAACAGGGTAGAAAACCTTCATTAAGACTTATATGTGGAAAGAGACCTTTTAATTCGTGCAACAACGAATCCTTCAGCAACTTCAGGAAAGCTCAGCCTTAGTAAAACTGAAAAGTAGAAAAACTCAAAAAGTAGAAAAACATCCCACATCAGTCTCACTGTGTATCATTCATGAAACAAAGAGACTTCATATACAAGCAAACCAAAGCTCTCTGGAGGGATCTTTAATTAAAGAAGTGACTCTTACTGCTAAGCAATCCTGAAAATCCCCAGGGCTACAGGAGGTTCAGCTATGGAACTCTGTGTTGTTTGGCCTTGACTTATCTCAGGTTTAAGGGCAGTACATGCTTTGTAAGTCTCACTTCTTAACGCAACTTCTTCCCAGTTCCTAACTTTACTGAGCTCAGGCCTTCCGTTTATTGTTTTCTAACAATTGCTAACTGAACTCTAAGCCTTAGGCTTGTAACAATGGATTTGTTCCTACCTGGGTGACTTTCAGTTTCCAGAAGCTCCTCTCATTTGCTGCTCTAGAAAGGTTTGACTAATATGGGAAAAGCCGTACTAGTTCAGTTCACTACTGTATGGAATATGGTACTGGGGAAAATAAATTCAGATCTTCATCAGATGGACAGGCTTGCTCCCTCCTTCATGTTCATTTGTTAAGAGCCATGTTGTCATTAGCTACCATGGTGAATCACCAGCATTTTATCCCTCTTTGTGTTTTCCTCTGTTCTCAGCCAGAGATTTGCCCACAAGTATACCACATCACAGGAAAACAGAGTTTACTGACAGAGTGGCAGATTGCACCTAGATTTCCTCTGGTCCAAAGACGGTGGTTCTGGGCTCTGGCTATAAGACAAAGGAGATCTTTCTTCCTGCTGAACTCTCTTTCTGCCTCAGTGTGGCAGAGAAAAGACAGTTCTAAGAGTACATAGAGTATTCAAAGGTTCCTCTGTGCTCAGAGTAATCCTGGATGACAAAATATTGTACATCCAAGGTCATGATCATGACTTACTGCTGCAAGAGATGAATCCAGGTGCCTGCTTGGTGTCACCAATACAGAAGCTGCACATAAAAACTACTTCAGTCAACCAAGGAGGTGTCTAAAGAAAAAGATTTGATGAAGTCAGTGCTGACTTACTGACTCAAAGAGACTCTTTATTTCATATACTTGATGGCTCAGCATGTTGGAATCCAGGATTTTGGTCTGACCTCCTGGAGAAAAGATGGTTTCTTTACAGTTTGTCTTATCTTGTATCATAAGCCTTGTCCTGTGGAAGGCCTTGGAAGGTTTTTGCTGGATATTTTTCCCCCCTCATACTGATTTTGATTGGAATAATGTTAATTGTATTTCTAGTAGCTAGTGCAGTGCTGTGGTTTGGAATTAGCATGAAAATAATATCGATAACACACTGATGTTTTAGTTGTTGCTCAGTAGCACTTAGCCTAAGTTAAGGGCTTTGCAGTTTCCCATGCTCTGCAGCAAGCAAGTGCACAAGAATCTGGGAGGGAACATGGCCAGGGCAGCTAAAGCAGATTAGCCAAAGGGATATTGCATACCATAGAACATGATGGTCAGCATGTAAACTGAGGGGAGCTGGCTGTGAGGAGCAGGTCACTGCTTGGGCATCAGTCCACAGTGGTGAGCAACTGCATTGTGCATCATTTTTCTTTTCTTGGGTTTCACTTCTTTCTTTTTTTGCTACTTTCCTTTTCATTGAAATTGTTATATTTTATTTTATTTCTGTTATTAAACTGTTCTTATCTCGACCCATGTGATTTACTTATTTTTTCCAATTCTCCTCCTCATCCCACAGGGAGGAGTGAGTGAACAGCTGCATGGCGCTTAGTTGCTGGCTGAGGTTAAACCGTGACACCTCTCAGTATTCCTGATATCTCCACCATGTCAAATGACAACCAAACAGACGAGGCCAGTGAGAGACATTAAAGGTTTCGCAAGGGATGTTTCCATAAAAATCAGATTTTGCTTCAGCAGAATAATTCTGTCCCTTACCGTCACAAAACTGTCAAATAAACATAAACATTTTTGGTCAGGAAAAGATAAGAAAAAGGAGACTGTAGAAGTACTAAAGGACAGCCCTGATATGCTTTTTCAGAGCTGGGCAAAGCAGCTTCAGAACATTCCTGTGAGTTAAGATGTGCTGTAACACATGAATGACAAACATGAGCAGACATAGGTGTGGAGAGTACAGGACACAAGCTAAAATGTCAGGTTCTTTTGCTCATCCTGTTTACCACTGACATCTTTGATCACATCCTGTGCTTCTTTCTTCCACCATGTCAAATTGTCCTTTCCTGTTTTACTCTGTCCTGAGCAAAAAATGGATTTGCCCAAGCAGGACCTGGTGGCTGCCACTTACCTATCCAGTGGATCTAGCTTTGTGGCTGGTTCCTGTAACACCATAGTATATTAGTGTCATACCTAATTACCATTCTCTGAGGAGTAAGCCCATTAACAAGCTGCACTGAAACCAGATCTGCATACTAATTAGGGAGCTGGCTTGGAGGATATTAATTAGGGGTGACACTTTCAGGGCAAGTTCTACTTCTCTTCTTTGTATCCCATTTGAGACATGGCTGAGAAATGTGAGTACACTACAAATAGAGACAGGATGGGGCATTATGGGGACAGCCTGTTGACGCAGCAGAAGAGCAGAAAAGTTGTAGTAATATTCCTTTTAGAATCTGATACTGTCTCAAGGAATATTCTAGAAAGCCCTTAAACATATTTTCCTCTACCATTCTTTTAACATAGAAATAAAAGACGTGAGATGCTGCTTTGTTTCCACAGAGATAATCTTTCTGCTCCTTTCTTTCACAGTCTCCTGTGACAAAGGTCTCACTTGAATTCAGCAGGCTCGGCAAACGGTTGGAGCCCATGCAAGAGGGGAGTGTGAAAAGGACAGGTACCCTGGGAAGAAAGCAGAGAAGTTGTCTGAGCAGCCAGAGACCAGGTCAGGAAAGCAAAATCCCAGATAGCATTAAACCTGGCCAGGCGCACTAAGGGAAACAAGAGAAGCTCCTGTAGGTATGGCAGTGTTGAAAGAAAGACTAGGAAAGAGGTAGGGTTTCTCCAGAAGGAAACTGGGCATCTGGTCTCCTGGGGTAAGGAAAAGGGTGGCATACGCAACAAATATTTACCTCATTCTTCACCTGTGAGGTTTCAAGTTACAGAATGTAAAAGCAAGAACAGGGAAGATAAAAAATAACCCACTGTAAGTGAAGATCAGGTTTGAGACAACCTGAAAAATCTGAAGGTGCACACGTCTATGGGACCTAACAGGAAACAGCTGTGGCTCCTACAGGAACTGGTAGATAACATTGCCAAACCACTTTCATATTTGGAAAGTGGAAAAGAGGAAACATAACCCCCATTTTCAAAAAAGGGGGGAAAAAGGAAGACCTGGGAAACTACAGGCCAGCCAATCTCACCGCCGTCCCCAGCAAGATTATGGAGAAAATTCTCCTGGAAACTCTGCTAAGGCACATAAAAAATGAGGAGATGATCAGTGGCAACCAACATGGCTTCACTAAGGGTCAACTTTGGTCACCTTTTATGGCAGAGTAACAGGTCTGAGGACAAGGGAAAAACAACTAATGTTCATCTTCCTGGACACGTGCAAAGCATTTGTCACTGCTCCCCAAGACATCCTGGTCTCTAAATTGGAAAGACAGGGATTTGATGGGTGGACCACTCAGTGGATAAGGAATTGGCAAAGTGATGGTCAATGTCTCAGTGTCTAAGTGGAGACAATTGGTGAGCAGTGTTCCTCAAGTTCCTCAGCACCAGTGCTGGGACTGGTGCTGTTTAACAGCTTTTTCGTCAAGGACAGCAAGTTTGCCAATAACACCAAGCTCTGTGGTGCAGCCGATATGCTGGAGGGAAAGGATGCCATCCAGAGGGACCTTGAGAGGCTTGAGAGGTGAGCCAATGCCAACCTCACGAAGTTCAACAAAGCCAAGTAAAAGGTCCCACACTTGGTTAGGGTAGAGGCAATTCCAAACACAAATACAGGCTGAGTAGAGAATGGATAGAGAGTACTCCTGAGGAGGACTTGCAGGTGTTGATTGATGACAAATTCACCATGAACTGGCAACACGCACTTGCAGCCCAGAACACAAATCATATCCTGGTCTGCATTAAAAGAAGCAAGGTCAGCAGGTTGAGAGAGGTGATTCTTCCCCTCTGCTCTGTTCTTGTGAGACCTCACCTGGAGTACTGTCTCCAGATTTGGAGTTCTCAACACAAGAAGGACTACAGAGATGTGATGGTTTGGGAGTTCCCCGCCCCCCACACTTGGTAAAATGACCCAGACTAGAACTCAGCTGGCTGGAAGTTAAGGAATGAAGCTCTATTTAACAGCTTAGCACAATATACAAGCAGACATATACACTATATACAGGAATATTTACAAAAATATACAAGTTAAAGGTAATACAGAAACACAACACCCCTCCCAGAAATCAGAGACCCCAGGAGGGGCTCCCAACCACCCTTCCACCTTCTCCCCACCCCTATACCTTACCCCAAGGTTTGCCTTACATGCAAGGTGAGCTTGGAGGATCGGCCAGGGGGGTTAGAAGAAAAGTGGTTAGTGAGGTTACTCAGCAGAGAGGAGAAGCCAGAAGCTAGACCGCCCGAGACGCTGTGCCCCAGAGACACTGTGTTATCTATGTTTTGAGTGCTTATTCTTAAACATCTCAGCAAGCCTATAACTGAAGTAGACATCACCATTGTTTTCCTTTCACAGCCTATAATATAATTTTCTCTATTAAAATATTCCAATTAACCTCAAACCAGCACAAGAGACAATCAGGAAGCTGGAGCATCTCTGCTATGAAGACAGACTGAGAGAGGTGGGGTTGTTCTTGGAGAAGAGAAGGTTCCAGAGAGAGCTTATAGCAGCCTTCCAGTATTTGAAGGGGACCTATGATAGTCAGAGAGGGACTTTTTACAAGGGCATGTAGTCATAGGAGAAGAGGTGATGGAACACCTGGAAAAGAGCAACTCTATGGACCAATATAGATCACAGATTGACCTGTTGGAGAGCAGTGAAGGGGAAAAGGACCTGGGAGTCCTGATGGACCACAGGATGACCATGAGCCAGCAATATGCCCTCGTGGCCAAGAAGGCCAATGGCATCTTGATGTGTATTAGAAGGACTGTGGATAGTAGGTCAGGAAAGATTCTCCTCCCCCTCTACTCTGCTCTGGTGAGGCTGCATCCGGAGTATTCTGTCCAGTTCTGGGCCCCTCAGTTCAAGAAGGACATAGAACTGCTCGAATGAGTCCAACACAGAGCCACAAGGATGATGGAGTGGAACATCTCCCTTATGGGGAAAGGTTGAAGGAACTGGGGCTCTTTAGCTTGGAGAAAAGGAGACTAAGGGGTGACCTCATTAATGTTTGAAAATAGCTAAAGAGTGAGTGTCTGGAGAATGGAGACAGGCTCTTCTCATCTCTCTCCAATGGCAGGACAAGGGGAATTGGGTGCAAGCTGGCGCATAGGAGGGTCCACGTAAACATAATGAAAAACTTTTTCCCCGTGAGAGAGACAGAACACTGCAACAGGCTGCGCAAGAGAGGTTGTGGAGTCTGCTTCTCTGATGACATTCAAAAACCCTCCTGGATACATTCCTGTGCGACGTGCTCTAGGTGATCCTGCTCTGGCAGAGGGGTTGTACTGTACGATCTTTTGAGGTTCCTTCCAACCCTACACATTCTGTGATGCAGTAATTCTTGTCCTGACCTTGACAGTGACAAATACTTGCTGTTCCAGTTCTCACTCTCACTTCTGTTCATCATCCTTAGTCTCATACTGCACCTTCCTCACACAGCCCTGACCACTGTCTAGCTTCACAGCAGCTGGCCTCCATTCCCTTTTACATCACAACCCTTTACCTACAGCAACCCCAGAGAGCCACCAGAACAGTAGGTTTGCAACTTACACCAGAAGCTGGAGATAGGTTCCATAGCACTTTACAGATTACTGAGTTTTATTGTTAAGAACAAAGGTGGAAAACAAACAGCAAAAGTGAGAACTCCACAGCAAAGAGAGCCCTGTTTGGAAGTGCTCAACACTGTGCTGCACAGGTTCATACATTGTGCTTATGTACAATTCCCACGTCTGTCAACACATCACTGTGCAAATAATTTAACCTCCTACTAAACTGCTACCACCTCACTTACTATATTCTCAGTGCGTCCCCTGCCATTAGTTTCTGGGCATCTCATAAAATGAGGAAATAAGCAAAAAACTGCTAGAATGGGTCACGTCTGCAAGCCATGCAGTACAGGGTCCTCACTCCAACTGTGATCAGCATGAGAGGCTGCAGAAGAGCTGTGTGCAATCATGCAGTTAACAACCTGCCAATTGAGGAAGATTCCTTCTTAGTGCCACTAGCTATTAGTGAGTAGATACCTTCAAGAGTGAATTCTGAATCCTGCTGAGTTTCTGACCCCAAAGTTATCATAGAATCATAGAATAATGGTAAGGTTGGAAGGGATCTCAAAGCTCATCCAGTTCCAACCCCCTGCCGTAGGCAGGGACACCTCCCACTAGAACAGGTTGCTCAAGGGCTCATCCAAGCTGGCCTTGAACCCCTCCAGGGAGGAAGCATCCACAACCTCCCTGGGCAACCTGTTCCAGTGTCTCACCACCCGCACGGTGAAGAACTTCCTCCTAACATCCAGTCTAAATCTCTCCTCTTCCAGTTTATGTCGCAGGGAGTCCCTCAGATCAGTTGCATTGTTAAAATGTCCCTATTTTCCCATCTTGGAAGGGAATGCAGATTATGTAATGCAGATTTCCTGAACGTTTTAATGCTCACATATATGCTTCAGTTCAACTTTGTTTTTTAGGAGGTCATGTTCCAGCTCCTGATTTGTAAGACTGACATGTTTAAACTATTGCCACCAGAGATAGTAGAAATAAGTGAATAAATAGGAAAGCCTGAGATTTTTTTTTCCACATGGGAAAAAAATGGAAATCTGCCTGTCATTTCCTGTTAGGAATCACTTACTCTGAATCCTTTGATTTCCATAATAGAAGCAATAATGCACAGATAACCTTTTTGGGGTTAGCATCTGCTGAGGAAGCCAACCAAGCACTCCACTGTTTCCACAAGGCTGAGGTCACTCACCAGATATCAGGACACAAATAAAGCAAAGCTATTTCACAAGGAAAGACAAACCAGGAGGTGAGAATATCCGCAGGGTCCTCTCACAATAAACAGACCCATGGTATCCAAGCAGGGCCAGGGCAAGAGCAGGTTCTGTTGCTCGCTGGACTCTCAGCCCAGTGACGAATAGCAAAGAAATGAGACCTAGCCAGGTTCTGAGCTTATATAGGAAGTCCAGTCAGTCGAGGCAGGTGGTGATAAGACTACCTGAAACACAGTTCTAATGAGGCCTGAGATACTGGAAAGCAGGTCCTTGACCAACAGAGGAGGGTGCGTGGGTCAAGGGTCCAGGTGAGACTGGTCAGGGTTATGTCGTGGTAGGCCTAAATAGACCAAAATAGGCTTATAGATGTCCTGGCTTGCCCAGACATGTTTTTCTGCTCTCCCTCCTGCTACATGGAGAAGCAACCCTGGGAAAGAGGACAAAGAACCTGGAGCCACTGAGTCTAAGGACTCTGGCTTGCCCAGACTTGTTTTGCTCCTGTGGTAAACAAGGTACAGAGGCTCAGCTTGTGCCTGCCTTGTGCAGGGCCTGTGTTTTTCCCAAATTTGGATAGAGCAAGCCTTTGGCTTCACCTGATATGGTCAAGCTCATCTCACTGCTATTCTGATTGGCTAATCTATGTCCAAAGGCCCATTAGGGTTGGGCTGTATTGATAAAAGGAGATGAGCAGGTGACACAACCTGCTTTGCGCTTGTATTTCTGCCTGCTGCTGCCTGCTGCTGCCATTGCTCTCTGCCTCTGGCAGTGATTCTGCCATTACCTTCTGCGGCATTATGCTAAGCTATTAGCTAGCTCTGCTGAACTGCCTGGAAACTTTTTGCTTCGAGTTTATCAGGAACAGGCTTTAAACATCTCTACACAATTGGCCTTGTGCTGGTTTGAGGCTAATTGGAATATTTTAATGAGGAAAAATTAGATTATAGGCTGTGAAAATGAAACAATGGTGATGTCTACTTCACTCATAGGTTTGCTGAGATGTATAAAAGCAAGGAGACAAACATAGATAAGACAGAGCGTCTGTCAGAGTTTGGTGTCTGTGTTCTTCTCCCTGGAATTGGGCTGTGTAACTCAACTAATCATTCTGCTTCCACCCCCCACCCCCCTTGTTGATCCTCCAAACTCACCTTGCATGTAAAGCAGACCCTGGGATAAGGTAGAGGGGTGGAAAGAAGGTGGAAGGATGGTTGGGAGCCCCTCCTGGGGACTCTGATTTCTGGGAAGGGTATTGTGTTTCTGTATTACTTTTAACTTGTATATTTCTGTATATAGCTGTAAATATTGTAATGTATTGTAAATATCTGCTTGTGTATTACGCTAAGTTGTGAATATAAAGCTTCATTCCTTAACTTCCAGCCGGCAGAGTCTAGTCTGGGGGGCAGTTAACTCCCAAACTATCACAGGCCTGTATAGCCAGTGTGACATGGTGCTGAGACTGCACATTGCAAGACATCCTGCCTGCACTTGAATGTCTCCTGCCAAGACGGGAAATCCTGGAGATACACAGATCATCCAGAGAAATCAGGATAAGATCAAAGACAGTCTGCCTCCTTTCCCCAGCATCCTGTGGAGCCTGGGAACAATCGGATGCCTCAAAGGCTCACAAGACATTGACAGAACCCTCTGCAAGTGTTTGGGTACTGTTTGAAGCTGCAGCTTGCCCCATGAGTTTAGAGATAATTTTTGCAAGTAAATACTTAAAGCCTCTTGTAATCACCAATTGCCTTCTGCCATAAGCAGAAAGGAGCTTCCTGAGTCCATCTAGTGGATAAGTACTATAAAGAACCACAAGCAGTATATTGACTGCAAAGACCTTCTTTTCCAGTAGAATGTTTGCATTTGCAAGTTATTTCTTAAAGTGTTCCATTTTTACCTGTTCCCTGTGTGCATAGGTATCCAAACCGTGCATTTTGAACCTTGTAAATAAGTTTTCTGGAGAGATTTAATGTTAGTAAACAGTTTTCATAGTTATTAACAATCTTTACCTGGAGATCAAAATTAATATCAATTATTAAATTTGCATCATTCATATCAGGTTATTAAATCACACAGGTGCACTTAGAGTCTTGATACACAAGGGATTAGCATGGAACCTTACCTGAATACAACCCTCTGTGGAAGAAGGGAAGTCTTTCTCTCATTGTGCTGAGTGTCTGTAAGATATCCACAAGCCAAGGAAGCTTGATAGATTCCTGTAAGACTCAATGGATACAAGCAAGTTGAGAGGACTCTTAGTGGACTCTTAGTGGACATCTTTCCAAGGACTGTGTGAGTTACTAGGATTCACTTCTGATGTATTCTCTTTCCTCCTCCCTTTTCAACAAGCTGCAGAGCTTGCATCTTAAGGTCTACTCCACATATTTTTGTGAGGAGAAGCACTTACACTTTGAGGAGAGGTCAGTGGCATGACAGAGAAGCCTTGGCTGCTGTAGGAGTTCAGCTCATCTCAGACTAGCTCCTGTAGAACATCTGCTTCTTTCAAAGACAAAAAAAAATAGACCTTGAAGTCAAGGATTTCTCTCCATTAGAGTGCATCTTGGCTCTGTCTGCACTTTCAGCCACTGATACCTTAGAGGACAGGCTTGAATCACAGAATCACTTCAATTAGAAAAGACCTCTAAACCGCCAAGTCTGAGATTAGCTTTGCGTAGCTCCTACACTGCAAGCTGTGAATGCAGCCTCAAGCACAGTGGAACCATGACTACCACTACATGTAGGGCCACAGGAGCCCACATATACTCAACATGATACCTTATTGCCAGGCACAGCCTCCAAAGCAAACTGTGAAGGAGCCATAAAACCCAAAGCCAGGCAGCACACAAAGCATTTGTGCTTCTTTGGAAAACTCACTTTCACTGAGGAGTAGACATGGCCTCTGCCAGCTCTTGCTACTGTGTTTATCCCTGGGGTATGAAACAGTGATGTGTTCAAAGGAAAATCACTGGGCTCTATTCCCAAATTCATCTGAATGCTAGGGATGATTTCCCCAGTGGTTTACTTCTTCAGTGATGGTGAATCATTCTCCTGCCAGAGATGACATGTCCCAGTAGCTTCTGAACATGCTTTGGAAGAGCATATTTTCTGTCTTTGGATTGTGCCAGATGGCATCAAGTGATTAGTGGGTTTAATATAAGAAGCTTCCCAAAGGAGGAAACTCCTAGATCCCACTAGAGGGTCTCCACCACTTCTCTGGTCCTTCCCCTCCCAAACACCAAATTGCATTAGTTGAGCTCCTGCTGCACAACTGATTCCTCTTCTACTCTATAAATACACTCTGAACATTTTTCAGGAACAAAGTGGAAAGCATTTCCAGCAAATGCTTTTAATGTCACTTTGTTTGCAAAGAGATGCTGCCTCCTGCTTTGGTTATCATTATGAGAAAACATCCTCGCTTAAATAGGAAAACAAGTGATGATTTTTCCCTGATTCACTCATATCTTTCACTAAGCAGCTTCTGCACACCCTAGCAAAGGGACATGTCCTGTACTCAACAGAGGAAAATATTTGGCACCTCCTTTTTAAAGGGCATCCCTTTGTGAGCATCCTTTCACCACTTCAAATAAGATCTGTGGCCCAACATCTGTCTCCCCTCTCTCATATGAGATCAGATAGACTGTGTGACTGGTTGGTTGGTTTTTGTTTGGGTTTGGTTTTTTGTTTTTTGGTTGGGTTTTTTTTTTTTTTTTTTGGTGCTGTAATCCATGCTACCATGGTGTGCTCCCTGCCTCTCTGCTGTGCCCAGACTGCGCTCATAAACAGTTTATGGCTTCATATTTCAAGTCAGTAATTTTGGATATATTTCAAGTGAGAGGTACAGAGGGAAAACACATCTCACTTCATAAGTTTGTAGCAGATAACTGGAAAGATGAGTACCATTGCCTCCTAGAAGTGGTCTGGAATGGTGACCCCTCTCAGTTTCCTTGTAGGTCATTATCCTTGAGGGAACAGCATCTCCCACGGTCCAGTGCACTCTCACCTGTGGTACAAGGCACCAGAACCTGATGGGTGTCTTCAGATTTTCTGTTTCTGGCAGTTTTCTGAGAAGCTTTTCACTTCAGAATAGTCTCTCTGCTCAAGTGGTAGCTGCTTACCCCGTTACTCTTATCTTGAGAAACTATCTAAGCAAGGGCAAACATCTTTCTTGTGAAGGAGCAGGGTGAGGACCTTAACCTGCACAAAGTAGCATCACCATTGCCACACCAGCAGGCAGCCTCCGAGGCCATCCTGAGTGTGACATTTAACAGTCACTTAGCTATGGTGCCTTTTCCCCAGTGAGGATTTCAGAGCTTGTCACAACTGAAAACCATAGTTTCTCCTGTTACACAGGATGATAGTACAGCTCTTACCTTTCTCTCAATCTGCAATGAGTGGTCAACTACAAACTACCTGAGTGGGCAGCCCATTCCCCCACACAGTGCCCAAGGTCAGAGATTCTGAAGATTGAGGTAACTCAGAAGGGAAGCAATTACCAATTTGGATTCATGGTACCTCTGTAGATGATTCTTTTACTGCCCCACTAGCATCTTTTAACACACTGAGCCAACATATTTTAAGACAATAGCAATTCCTGTTGTTTATTAGAGCCCTTCATATGGAAGGACTGACCTCACAGCTGAGACCTAAAAAACACTCATTTAATCATGCCTAAGGAGTTGTAGCCTTTTACGTTGCTCCAGTTAGCTCTGCCAAAGGCACCTGCCTGTGCTTTCACTACCAGCTCTGCCACATGCAACTGGGGCCAATCAAGGATTTAATCATTTCAACACCTCACCTTTCCTTCTCGTGCCAGTTTACAATCCAAAATGTTCGTGTAGGTGCCTAGAGTTGCCCTTTGCAGCAGTGATGAAGAATGCAGTATGTAGCTTCCAAAATAACTACTGCTCTGAGCAAAGAGAAAAAAAAAAGGACAGAGACCATCCCCAAAACACGAAGAATGTGGGAAAGTCTGGAAAAGAGGAGGCTCAAGGGTGACCTCAGTGCTGTCTACAACTACCTTAAAGGAGGTTGTAGCCAGGTGGGGGTCTCTCAGGCAACCAGCAACAGAACAAGGGGACACAGTCTCAAGTTGTGCCAGGGGAGGTCTAGGCTGGATATTAGGAGGAAGTTCTTGACAGAGAGAGTGATTGGCATTGGAATGGGCTGCCCAGGGAGGCGGTGGAGTCGCTGTCCCTGGAGGTGTTCAAGAAAAGCCTGGATGAGGCACTTGTGCCATGGTCTGGTTGACTGGCTAGGGCTGGGTGACAATTTGGACTGGATGATCTTGGAGGTCTCTTCCAACCTGGTTGATTCTATGATTCTATGAATGTCAGAAGGCTGCAGCACCTCCCATATGGGGATAGGCTACAAGAATTGAGACTGCTCAGCCTGGGGAAAAGAAGGCTCCAGACAGACCTTTTAACAGCCATCCGGTACCTAAGAGAAAGCCAGAAAGGGACTTTTTACAAGGGCTTGTAGTGATAGGATGAGTGGTAATTTAAGCTGGAAGAGTGTAAATTTAAACTGGATATTAGGAAGAAACTCTTTACAATGAGGGTGGTGAGACACTGGAACAGGCTTCCCAGATAAGTTGTGCATGGCTGTGGATGGAACACCTCCCTGGAGCTGTTCAAGGCCAGGTTGGATGAGGCTTTGAACAATCCAGTCTAGTAGAAGATGCCCCTGTCCATGGAAGGGTTTTGAAACCGAGTGTCTTCAAGGACCCTTCCAACCCAAATCAATTTATGATTCTATGAAACAAAATGATCTCGAAGATAAAATCTACCTACAGAACCAGGGCATATGGTCCAGCTTCTCCTTTCAGATATCTCTGTGTCACTTCGTAAGCATCATTGGTCCGGACATAAAATGACTCTGAACATTTAAACATCACACATCAGTTTTTTCAAGGAGCCACAGTCTGACCATGGAGCAAATTGTGAGGTCATGCAGTGGAAAGGGGGACAGCACACAATGGGGAAAGGAATATGTGTGTTCTGTCTCTCATTCAGAAATTCAAGAGGGAGAAAGCATAGGGGTGCAAATGCTGAGAGCAGTCTCCAGGACACATGACATTCAGGTCACCCCACCTTGCTCTGTAGCACCACTCTATCTGGCTTCTGCTGTGCTTGTCCTATTTCCCCTCTCTGTGTTTCAAACTGTAGCTTCTTTCAACAGAGGACAGTTAAAGTTTTTTTTAAAAACAAGGTGGTCATACTTCTCAGACACATTTTCTACTGCATAATATCCTGACAGCCACATCACAGTGAGGACCGTGCAGGAACAGTTTTTGTGCAAAATATATTTGCTGATGCTGCATGTCACTTTCGATGCAAATCTGAAGTTTGTCTGTGTTTGTGCAGCCTCTGTGTACCCGGTCATCTTTCTCAGAGCAAGCTGTTGTTCTCATTGTCACCTCATTCCTGCTCTCTGTTTTCGCTCTGCTGCTTCCTCAAAACAGTTGTGTGCCAAGAGCAGCTGCAAACGTGGATAGTGAGGTGTGTTCTTCATTGCCTGAAACTCCTCAGTGGCTCTCCAGGCCTGGGAAATGGATGAAGAAACACTGAGTCTCTTCACTCTTTGCTCAGGATGTCTCGCTCTTTGCTTCATCTTTTACTGGTTCTTCCTCCCCCTTGCACTCACCTCCTTCATCTCTGCCTAGGCAGAAGTAATCACTCTGCAGTGCTACCTACTTGCTAGACGCAGGGATGCCATCGAAAGGGACCTGGACAGGCTGGAGAGGTGGGCCCAGGCCAACCTCATGAAGTTCAACAAGGCCAAGGGTAAGGTCCTGCACCTGGGTAGGCACAATCCCAAGCACAAATCCAGGCTGGGTGGGGAATGGCTGAGAGCAGCCTTGAGGAAAAGGACCTGGGGGTCTGGGTTGATGAAAAGCTCAACATGAGCCTGCAGTGTGAGTGCAGCCCAGACAGCAACTGAGTCCTGGGCTGCAGCAAGAGCAGTGTGGCCAGCAGGGCAAGGGAGGGGATTCTGCCCCTTTACTCTGCTCTCCTCAGACCCCATCTGGAGTACTGTGTGCAGTTCTGGAGCCCCCAGCACAGGAAGGACATGGACCTGTTGGAGCGGGTCCAGAGGAGGGCCATGAAGATGCTCAGAAGGCTGGAGCAGCTCTGCTATGAGGACAGGCTGAGAGAGTTGGGGCTCT
>WBNM01039260.1:0-17268 GCA_013399055.1 Ramphastos sulfuratus | reverse complement strand
GGGGGGGTGCACAGGAAGGCTGGGGAGAGAATGTTTAGAAGGGTTTGTAGCAATAAGACAAGGAGCAACGGTTTTAAACTGGAGCAGAGTAGATTTAGATAGGACATAATCACAGAATCACAGAATCACAGAATGTCAGGGGTTGGAAGGGACCTTGAAAGCTCATCCAGTCCAACACCCCCTGCCACAGCAGGATCATCTATACCAGATCACACAGGAATGCATCCAGGAGAGTCTTGAATATCTCTAGAGAGAGAGAATCCACAGCCCCACTGGACAGCCTGTTCCAGTGTCCTGTCACCCTCACAGGGAAGAAATTCTTCCTCATGTCTACATGGAACTTCCTGTGTGTCAACTTCTACCCATTGCCGCTTGTCCTGTCATTGGGCATCACCCAGAAAAGTCTGGCTGTCCTCTGAGGTTAATCTTTTGTCTCCTCCTCTCCGAGCTAAAGAGCTCCAGCTCCCTCAGTATCGTCTCATAAGGAAGATGTTCCACTCCCTTAATCAGTTTTATGTCTCTATATTGGACTCTCTCAAGCAGTTCCCTGTCCTGGAACCAAGGGGCCTAGAACTGGACACAATATTCAAGGTGTGGCTTCACTAGGGCAGAGTAAAGGGGGAGAAGAACCTCTCTCCACCTACTAACCACAGCCCTTCTAATACACCCCACAATGGCATTGGCCTTCTTGGCCACAAGAGCACATTGCTGCAAGAACATAAGCAGGAAGTTCTTTACAAGGAGAGTGGTGGAATACTGAAACAGTTGCCCAGAGACGTGGTTGAGATGCCATCACTGGAGACATTCAAGATCAGACCTGATGCAGCCCTGGACAGCCTGATTTAATTGGAGGTGTCCCTGCTCACTGCAGGTAGTATTGGACAAGATGACTTTTGAGGATCCCTTCCAACCCAGTCTGTGAATCTGCAAATCTGTTCTTTTGTCTATCTGGCTAAAAGCTGTAGCAGCACATTAATTTTATTGCAGGATGTCATGACCAAACTGGTCCCCAGTGACCTTCCTACCCCTTAGCTCTATTCCAAACTTTCCTAATTCCCTGTCTTACTTTCTTTATGTTACCTGCAACTACACCTTCTCCTCTTGAGCCTGGCTCTCAATCACCCATTCCTTTACACTTACCCTCCATAGTTTTATGTGTCCATTGCTCCCGTACCTCAGACAGGTGTGCTCGTCAGCCACTGCACCTCTCTGCCACCTACTGCAAGCCTGGCGTGGAGAATAGCAGACATCAGTCATGGGCAATGCTTTGGGAACATCTGCAGAGGTCACAAAATGAGAATGCCCCTCCTGACCAGTCAGCAGCACTGTTTAGGCAGGTGGTACTCAGCTTTTCGCCTGAGCCATCAGACTGTGGATGTTTGCATGAAACCCAGGATATTTATAGGTCTCTGGGTAGCTTTGGAACAAGTGAAAATTGAGAAACCAATGAGTTTGAACAGCTGGAAGAGCTGGACAGTAGCTGCAGCTCCATGGAAGACTGTCTACATCCTAGACAAAAGATGAAAATTCCATCTTAGTCCTGTTCATGAAGATCTAATAATGTGGACCATAATTAGAGAATCACAGAATGCTAGGGTTTGGAAGGGATTTCCAGAGATCGCTGAGTCCAAACAGGATCACTTAAGGTAGGTCACACGGGAACATGTCCAGGCAGGCTTTGAAGATCTCTAGAGAAGGAGACTGCACAACCTCTCTGGGCAGCCTGTTCCAGTGCTCTGTCACCCTTGCAGTTAAAAGTTGGGGGGAAAAAAATTAAAAAATAAAAAGTAATAAAATCCATTTTGAGATGGATTTTACTGTGAAAGACCTTACATCCATTGGCCCTCAGCCTATCACTCAGCATCACTGGAAAGAGACTGGCTTCATCCTCCTGACAGCCACATTTCAGATATTTGTAGACATTGATAATATGCCTCTGAATAGCTCCCTGAAGAAACCTCTCTCCTTCTGATGAGTCTAGAAGGAGCCAAACCTCTTTCCCTGTCTTCCCTGACACAGAAGGATGTTTGTAGGATTCAACCTGACACATTTTCCAGCCTCACATCCATTGGCACATATTTGCCCTGATTCTGCCACTGGCTGATGATGCCTCTCCAGCCAAGCAAATACATATCAGCCTTGATAGGATGCCTCTAGTAAGTATGATTGGAGTCACTTCCCTACATCTGGGCAGCCAGCAGTGTTTGCTGAACGTATCTGGCAAAGCAGATGCTCCCAGCTCTCAGCAGCTTTGCCTTTTCCTTCAGGTCCTGAACATGAAGAATCCATGCTTTCTGCACTGGCACTGGGACGGCTGTTGGCAGGAATCTGCTATCTTGTGCCCATGTGGCATCCTACTTCAGTCCAAGCCACAGCATCTGAATACCAAGGCTCTTACCTTGACACTTTGAAACTTGATCAAGGTGAAATCTGATCTGATGCCCTGAGGCCAAGAAATGCCAGGATGGCAGACAGCAGGGAAGAAAGGTCAGCAGAGCTTTTTGCTGTCATCCAAGGTCCTGGGAGAAACCAAACTCCTCCTGTAAGGGTCAAATACTAGGATGACTAAGAAGAAAAAGCTGCCAAGAAGTTTATTCATTCTGTTAGAGAAGTCAACAGTGAAATATTACAGAGAGATTAAAACCCTGTATAATGACTCAATTTATTGAGAGTTAATGCACTGGTCCCTCACTGACAAGGAAGAATCAGAGGGAAGTAGAATTGTTAAGCACCACAACTGCTCAAGCTAAACTCTTTCCTTTTGAGACTCTTAGAGCTCAGAGAGACATGAGCTGCACAGAAGAGAGTTTCATGATGTTACCTTCAACTATGTCTTCTCTTCTCAAGTCTGGCTTTCAATCATCCACGCCCTTGTGACTGCCCTCCATAATTTGACGTGTCCCACCTCTTCCAAGTCCCAAAGGGGTGCACTGTGCAACCGCTGCACCTCTCAGCAACCTACTGCCAATCTGCTGCAGAGAATAGCAGGCACCAGCTGGAGAGCACAGACAGTCAGTCAACACAAATGCATGTCTACTGATGTGTAGATGCATGAGGGAGGATGGGCAGGGCTCTGCCTGAGAACCTGTCATCCTTGCCCAGTGCCAGCCACTCCTCCAGGCAGCAACAACAGCTGTACTGTTCAGTGTTTCTGTCATGTTTCCACACATAGATCTCTAAGCACTTCGCAGAAGAGGGAACCATTGTTGTCTCAGTTCACTCAGAGAAAGACAGCACCAAGCAACTGACCTCTAAGATCACCCAGCAGTTCAGGGAGGCAGAGAAAGATAGTCCCAGGAAACCATTAGCTCTGAGTGCTACCTCCTTCTCTAGATTGCCTGTCTTTTGGTAGAGAGGCAAAGATGAAGCCTCACATCTCACCAAAAGAGCCCAGAGATAAATGGGAACCAATGCAAAATACCAGCAACTGCACAGATTCATAGAAGAGCAGTAAACATGATTAAAGGGTTTGGGGAACAGATTCCTGGGGAGGGAAAGAGAGCTAAATATGTTTAGCTGCCTAGCTATACCCAGAGGAGCATAGTTAACCTGCTACAAGTATTTGATGGAAGAATAATTGTCCTAGGAGGAATAAAGGTCTTACAGCTATGAAGAATAGGGTGAAATTAAAAGGGTGGAGATTTAGCCTCTGATGGACACACTCAATAATGGCGCTGCTGACCTGTCTCCCTGAGGAAAGCCTGTTGCTTCACTCATGCAGAGCTGTCCAGGAGAGAATCATTTTCTAGCAGAGCAGTGGATTCTCTGGAGATTTTTCCAGCCCTATTTACTTGGTTTTCATGGAATAACAGAGGTTTCCTGTCTCGGTAGCCTGTCACTAGGGGTCGGGCCGGGTTTTGTTTTGTAAAATCTGATGACAGCTAAGGGATACCTGGTAAATCTGTAACTCTGGAGAGCCCAACCAAACATCCGTCTCTAGAAACACAAAGTGACGGGAGTAGCATACGATGCCTCCAGCCCTTGGCTCTAGAGGAAGAGGCATTGTTAATTTTGTCAGAAAAGTGAGCATTTCTTATCACTAAGGAAATATTGCAAATGGGTGTAAAACGTTGTGATGGCAGAGCTCAGGATAATGCCCTCTTAAAGCAGGGAAAAATAGAGCAGTTGTGAGAAGAAGGCGTTTTAGCGTATAATGGAGGTTTCACTGCACATAGCTGGTGAGCATAGGTTTAGCACACTCCAGTACCTTGTAAACCATCATCTGCTGCTGAATGCAGTGAAACCAAATGGTCTGAGCTTGGCAGGAAAGGAAAGTAAGTGGACTGCAGTCACCTACCTCCGGCAATGGAGGAACACATATTCTTAGAACATTTATTGATTTGGTCAACTGCTAAGTGCTGCACCTGGGTCACACAACACCGAGCTTTGCTACAGGCTTGGGGCAGAGTGGATGGAAAGCTACTCAACAGAGAAAGACCTGTTGATTAATGGCCAGCTGAACATGAGCCAGCATGTACCCAGATGGCCAAGAAGGCCAACAGTGTTCTGGCCTGTAGCAGTCTGGCCAGCAGGCAAGGGAAGTGATTGTGGTCCTGTAATCAGCATTGGTGAGGCCACAGCTTGAGTACTAGTTTCAGCTTGGGGACCCTCACTACAAGAAGAAAATTTAGGTTCTGGAGCGTGTCCAGAGAAGGTCAATGAAGCTCGTGAAGAATCTAGAGAACAGGTCTTATGGGAAGCAGCTGAGGGAACTGGAGATTTTCTAGTCTAGAGAAGAGGAGGTTGGAGTGAGGTAGGTGTTGGTCTCTTCTCCCAGGTATCTAGTGATAGGATGAGAGAAAATGGCCTCAAGTTGCACCAGGGGAGCTTTAGATTGGATATTAGGAAAAACTTCTTTAATGAAAGAGTGGTCAGGCATTGGTATAGGCTGCCCAGGGAAATGGTCAAGTCCTTGGAGGTGCTCAAGAAATGGCACTTCTGGACATGGTTTAGTGGCCATAGTGGTATTAGCCTGATGGTTGGTCTTAATGATCTTAGAGGTCTTTCCCAATCATAATGATTCTATGATTTTATGATTTACTCAGTAAGGATGCAGTGCTGTACAAAAATTTCTTGTCTAAAATGTAAAATTAAGTAACTGTATGAACTAGACAGAACCAAAGGCATTGCTGAGACCAACTTTCTGGAGGGCTTTCTTCACAGATTCCCAGCCCTCAGAGTACCTTGAACCGCAGGCTTGCAGGATGAGCTCTGTACCATTGTTCATGTCCCCAAATCTAGGGCACTTTCCATTTAACGGTGGCAAAGGTTGTCACTGTAATCTGCTGTTTCCTCTGAACTGCTCTCTCTGTCTTTCTGGGAGAAGTTACTTTTCCACTTTTCTAATCTTCTGATTCCTCTGCTTGGCATCATGACAAAGGAACACAATGGTTTTGGGAGAGAGTTGCGCATTTTCTACACCTACTTTCCTACCCTTTTAGGTTTATTCTCATACTCACAGAGAATCTACTCTAAGGCTCTGTCTGTTATTAATTTGCTTTAACTAAAGTATCTTGATGGGATGTGCATGCACACCGCTTGTCAAGTCTGACTTCACTGGATGTGTAGGGCTGTCATGGAAAGGGTTGGAAGGGACCTTAAAGTCATCTGTTTCCATCCCCTCTGCTGTGGGCAGGAACACCTCCTACTAGACCAGGCTGCTCTCATTAACCTTCAAGAACTTTAAGGGCGCATGCCACGGTGCAACATTTTACTTTGCTCTGCTTTACAGTCCTCAGTCTAACATAGACTGAGCCACACATCAGATAACACAAGGAATGTGGGACTGAAACAGGACTGAATGAGAAACTTCCAGTTTTCATGTCCTGTGGCATCATGAATGCCTCAAACACCATTTTCAAAATATTAACTGATAATAAAGGCCACACAGATAGACACTGTGATCAGAAGAGGCAAAATATAGCTGTGTGTCATAGTTTGAGGCCACAAGCAACCTAGGACTGGATGACAGGAGGGACTCTTACTCTTTTTAGAGAGTAAGAATGAAGATACCGCAGACCGATTGGAAGTTTAAAGAGAGGTTCTATTTACTAGTGAATATATCCAAAAGGCAATCAGGTAAAACAGATACACCCACAAGCTAAGCCAAATCCATCGGACCAAATCCATCTAGAATCCACCACCCGTTCCACCCTCAACACGCCTGAGAGCAGCCAGAACTGTCCCCCCCCTCCCACCTATCTCAGGCCTACAAGGCCTCAGGAGGTTGCATGATGCAGCTTAAAATTCCCTGCCAGCTAGCAGCCATCTCCAACACACAAACCATGAGATAAGAAGGAACGTGAGCTCTGCCCGGAGAAAAGAAGTGAAGAGAGGAGAGGCAGGGTAGGAAAGAGAAAGTGATCGGCCAGACACTGCCTTAATGAGCTGTGATACTAGAAAACGGAATGGAATAACAATATTACAACATCCCCAGGTGCCCACATGCATCCCCTGGGACGGGTCTTGGTCTCTGTTGTTTTCTTAGGGGACCTTGGAATACCTCAAACTATGACACTGTGACATGATGGCACAGAAATACAAGAAACCAGCAAGTGGGATTTAGATTTGGGTTTTGATTAGGCTTTCCATACTTCAGCAGTATGTGCGAGAAGCAGGATGTAACCAGTTACTTCTGCTAGATACTAACTGAGCTTGGCCTTTCTTCCAAGGCCAGGAAGAACAGTACTTCTCCCATGAAGTAACTGTGACTACGGCGATAAGACAGTTCTACAGGGCAGGGATGGCCAGGCCTGTCTCTTCAGAAGGCCAGTGGAAATTTCCCTTTGGAGCTCACTGTGGGAAGGCCTGCAACATATCTCACCTATTCTGGTTGTAGCTTTTCACAGGAGATGCTCCCAGACAGTTCTCTATCCTTATTTTTTGTCCCACATATAGCAGGCGAAACATGATTGGACTTATTTACAGTAACATAAGGCCTCATCGCTCTCTTTGTGTGAGTTTGGTGACACACCCACAATTACAAGTATCAGGGCTGGATGCCACGTCCTTTCCCTGCTCCAGTCTAGAAGACATTATTGCTTGGTCGGATCTACTGACCGCGATGCTCCAACAACCAATTCATTCTCCGTTTCAGACAGGAGGAGCTAGCCTAGCTTTAATGACAGGTCATTGCTAATTTCATTCAGATGGTAAAAGAAGTTGTTAGGTCCTGAGAATAAAATGCCTGAAGAGGTAGATATGAAAAGAAACTTACTCCAGGTAAGGGGGTCATGCCAGAAAGCTGGAGCCACACCACCCTTCACATGGCACAGCAGCAGCCAGGAAAGCATGTGTGATCAGGGTGACAAGGTCTGGAATTCAAGCCTTATGGTTTCAGGAACATTGGAAACAAAGGCTGGTTTGCCCTAACAAGTTCCAGCAAAGTACTTGATTTCTTTCTTCCCCTCTTTACAATTCTTCCTTCAAGTTCAGGATAGCCAGCCCGCCTGGTTTACAGAGCCTGTCACCGGGCCTTCAGACTAGAGGAGCAAGCATTTCCTTGTAGAATGTCAGCAGCACATGTTTCTGGGAGACTGAAGGGCAGGTGGCACTGCCTTATAAATCATCTAAACATGCCTGGTGTGATAAATGCCTGCTGTATTTTGCATAACATCTGGGACAGCACAGGAGAGACCTTGGGGGTTGGGAGGGAGCAGAAAGTGAACATTTTCTGAATGCTGTGAATTGACAAAGACAGAGATGGTGTCACCATATGGTCAAAGAAACTGTCAGAGATGCCCAGTCTGCCTCCTCTGAGGGGAAAGGCAATGGCTGGGGCATGAATGCAGAGCAACCAAAGAGTATTTGTTCTGTTTGGTGCTGTCAGGATTTGACAGCATTAAGGATAGTGCAGCTTCTGTGTGGCAGGATGAAAGGACAGAGGGAGAATGAAAGAAGAAGAGGAATTGTGTGGCTTTCAAATGGACTGTTTGGTTAATTCCCCTGGGCATAAAAGGAGAAAGATCAGGAACATTAGAAACCAGAGTAGGGAAAAGAATTTTCATGAATTACTATGACGGTACAGGGATCAGGACAAAGAGGGCTTAAAGAAAGACTCTGAAAAAGACTTTGAAGCTTGAGCATGATTTTAGCATCCTAGTTTGACCAAATTATCTGGAACCACCTCCACTTAAATATGATAGGACATCTCTTGTTGCAAAGGACACTTCTTGTTTCAAGCCTCCATGCTTCCAGTCCTCATCCTAACACCTAGTTCCCACCACAAGTGGAATAGAACCCACCTGGTTGTATTTTTTATAGGCATTTGAGAGCATTGCTTAGCACAGCCTGGGGAAGCACTACATCAATCTTCTTAGCACACCCTGTATGTCTGGATCATTCTTCTTGCCTTTGACACCAGTGCTCCAACCAATGTATGGAGTTGATTGAATCCCAGGCACATCTGGAACCACTACGGAAAAAGGCATGGAGAAATCTCAGGAAATCATCTATCTCATCCTTGCCATAAGGTAAGATGAACTAGAACTAAACTATACCTGGCAAGTGGGCACCTAATATGCTTTTTAAAAGCTTTCCTGTGATGGAGTTTCCACATTCTCCTCAGGCAATCCATTTTGGTCCTTCATTTACCATGACCATTTATTTCTAGCCTGAATATTTCTTGCTGCAATTTAAGCTTATTATTTCTTGTCCTACCCACCATGGATGAGAAGAACAGTTTATTGTCTTTTTCCTTGCAGCAGCCTTTTATATACTGGAAAACTGTTACCACTATCCCACTTCAGTCTTCGTTTCTGTAGGCTAATTAACCCAAATTCACTCAATATCTTTTCAGAGGTCAGAATTGTCAGAATACTGATTATTACTGTCCTCTAGCCTGTCTGGTCTGACTTCTTCTTTCTTTAAGGGTATAGCTGGTGAAAGAGAAAAATTAAAAGGCATGCCCACCATACTTCTCCAAAAAAAGTGTTTGGGTTCACTGCATTTCTGCTGATCCTCAGTCAGCAGTATGTTTTTGCTGGATTATTTTCCCTTGATTTCTCTTCTATGACTCTTTCGTTGCTTCCCAAAGACGTTCATGATAATTCTTGACTATTAATACCTTACACTGCCTACCTAAGCCCTGCTTCTTGTATCACAGAGGTGGACTTCCCCATGACTTTGCAGTGCCACACACTGGACAGTAAATGAAGCAAGAGTTTGTCAGCCTAAGCCTAAATAATGCCAAAGCAGCACTAAAAGATAGTAATGTCTGAATCTGTGTCCTGTTCAGAAATTTGCTTTATCACCAGGTAAGACATAAGGATACAAGATTATGCTCACTTAAAAATACAGATTTGCAAAAATGGAAGTGAGTCATATAAGACAGAACGATGTTATTAAGGTCATGCTGAAGAATTCTGTGTTGCTACTTCAGGAAAGTTTTCTCCAGTCCCTGTCTCTCTAGAAGATTCAGAATTGGAAACAAAATGTTCACAAGATGGGCACTTTTAGGAGAATTGGTTTGCTATGCATTGTTTGTACCAAAATAGAGCACTATTTGTGCTGTAACTTCTCTCTTTCTGACATCTGAAACACGCCACAAAATTAAAAGAATTCAACAGTAATTGTTCTAAAGTCAAATGTCTTGTAATGCTTTAAAATCTGTACATGTTTGGCATTGTCTTCGTAGGCCGGTCTGAGTCCATTGTTTCCTGAAACAGTAGCAGTACTAAAAGCAAAGATGAACGAGAATATGAGCCAATGTACCTTTGCTCTTGCTGTCTCTGTTTCTTTTTTTGCTGCTTTCATTAAACAGTTTGATATGGGGCATTCTGGACTGATCAACTGCTACACGAAGCCAGCAACTGGAGTAGGTTTGGGAGGAGATGCAGCAGGTAAGCCACATATGGTAGATGAAGGGGTGGAAGAGAAAGCAGCCAGTAGTAACAGAACGCAGACATGGAGACAGATAGGGCCAGTGACTGCAAGGAAAGGAATGCTGAGATGCATGTTTGATAATACTGTGAGAAACACACAATCCAGTATCCACACAATGTAGTTTACTCCCTGTAGGGACTTGTCATGAAGTGTCATGATGTATTTGCTATTAATCTCTACTGCAAGCTGTCGCTGTAGCTTTCCTTAGCACAATGGCTGTGTGCAACACGTATCTCCTCTCAGCTGGACTCAGCTTAGAGGCTTTCAGTGCATTTGAGGATAAGAGCAAAAGCAGGATGGGGTTTGTCAAAAAAGCTCTTCATTGCACTTCTTGAGAGTGCTTGCAGAAGTGCTGTTCAGGATTCCCAGCACAGAAAAGGAACAGTGTCGGTTTCATTACTGGTCATTATTTTCTGAGTTACCTTTGATTCAGCATTGGCTCCTTTGATTCAGCATCAGACGAGCCTAAGAAGTTAGCTTCACTTCCAGCTTTGCCAAAGTGAAGCCAGTTCCTCCTGAACTGAAAATGGGTGCTATGGAGCAACTCCTGTAGCCTGCGTCATGCAGAAACATTGAGCTGGTTCTACTTCATACTACTTGCCAGGGAAAGCTGGCACACAAGGTTGCTCATAAGCATTTGAATACATGGGTAGAAGCCAGCTGAAGTCATCCTGTGCTAGGAGAGGGCACACACAGAATCACAGAATCCAACTTCCCTACCAAAATCAGGATCCCCTAGGGTAGTCCACACAGGAATGCATCCAGGTGGATTTTGAAAGTCTCCAGAGAAGGAGGCTCCACAACCTCTCTGGGAAGCTTGCTCCAGTGCTCTGTCACCTTCACTGTAAAGAAGTTTCTCCTCATGTTGAGGTGAAACCTTCTATGTTCAAGTTTGTAGCCACTGCTCCTTGTCTTACTACTGCGCACCGCCAAAAAGAGATTGGCTCCATCCACCTTACACCCACCCCTCAGACATTTATAGACATTGATCGGATCTCTCAGTCTTCTCTTCTCCAGACTAAACAGCCCCAGGTTTCTCAGTCTCTCTTCATAGGGGAGATGCTCAAGTCCCCCAGTCATCCTTGTGTCTCTCTGCTGGACTCCCTCTAGCAAGTCCCCGTCTGTTTGGAATTGGGGGGCCCAAAACTGGACACAATACTCCAGGTGTGGTCCCACCAGGGCAGAGGGGGAGGAGAACCTCCCTAGATCTGCTGGAGATACTTTTCTTGATACATCTCAGTATCCACTATTGGCCCTCTTGGCCACAAGGGCACATTGCTGGTCCATGCAGAACTTGCTGTCCACTGCAATTCCAAGGTCCTTCTCCATGAAGCTGCTTTCTAGCAGGGCAATCCCTGACCTGTACTGGTGCCTGCTGTTATTGCTCCCCAGGTGCAGGACCCTGCACTTGTCCTTATTGAACTTCATGAGGTTTGCCTTTGTCCAGCTCTCAGTTGTTCAGACCTCTCAGGCTGTCAGCTGTTCAGATCTCTCAGGCTGTCAGTCACCCACCCCAGTTTTGTGTCATCAGTGAACTTGCTGAGGGTGCACTCAATGCCCTCATCCAGGTCATTGATAGAGATATTCAACAAAACTGGACCCAGTACTGATCCTTGGGGACCACCACTGGCCACAGACCTCCAAATTGACTCTGTGCCACCGATCACAACCCTCTGAACTCTGTTGTGGAGCCAGTTCTCAATCCAGCTCACAAACCAATCATCTCTGCCATGCCTCCTGAGCTTATCTATGAGGATGTTATGGGAGACAGTGTGAAAAGCCTTACTGAAGTCAAGATATGTGACATCCACAGCTCTTCCTTCACCTACCCCTTTGGTCATAGTTTCATAGAAGGCTATCAGATTAGTCAAGCAAGATCTCCTCTCGGTATCCATGGGGACGCCCCCTTGGTATCCATATTGGCTACTCCTCATGACACTTTTTTCTTTCATGTGGTTAGAGATGACCCCCAGAATGAGCTGCTCCATCACCTTCCCAGGGACAGAGGTGAGGCTGCCTGGTCCANGCTGTTATTGCTCCCCAGGTGCAGGACCCTGCACTTGTCCTTATTGAACTTCATGAGGTTTGCCTTTGTCCAGCTCTCAGTTGTTCAGACCTCTCAGGCTGTCAGCTGTTCAGATCTCTCAGGCTGTCAGTCACCCACCCCAGTTTTGTGTCATCAGTGAACTTGCTGAGGGTGCACTCAATGCCCTCATCCAGGTCATTGATAGAGATATTCAACAAAACTGGACCCAGTACTGATCCTTGGGGACCACCACTGGCCACAGACCTCCAAATTGACTCTGTGCCACCGATCACAACCCTCTGAACTCTGTTGTGGAGCCAGTTCTCAATCCAGCTCACAAACCAATCATCTCTGCCATGCCTCCTGAGCTTATCTATGAGGATGTTATGGGAGACAGTGTGAAAAGCCTTACTGAAGTCAAGATATGTGACATCCACAGCTCTTCCTTCACCTACCCCTTTGGTCATAGTTTCATAGAAGGCTATCAGATTAGTCAAGCAAGATCTCCTCTCGGTATCCATGGGGACGCCCCCTTGGTATCCATATTGGCTACTCCTCATGACACTTTTTTCTTTCATGTGGTTAGAGATGACCCCCAGAATGAGCTGCTCCATCACCTTCCCAGGGACAGAGGTGAGGCTGCCTGGTCCACAGTTGCCTGGGTCTTCCTTTGCCTTTTTTGAAGGCTGGAGTGACATTTGGCTTCTCACAGTGGTCAGGCACCACTCCTGTTCTCCATGACATTTCAAAAACGATGGAGAGCGGCTCAGCAACAGTACCAGCCAGCTCTCTTAGCACTTGTGGATGCAACTCATTGGGGCCCATGGATTTGTGTGTTTTCAGCTGGTACAAGAGATCTCTAACCCAGTCCTGACTGACTAGTGGAGCGTCCTCCTCCCTCTAATTCTGCTCCCTTGCTTCCAAAGACTGGGGTTCCTGAGGGCTGGTCTTAGGAGTAAAGACTGAGGCAAAGAAGGCGTTCAGCAACTCTCCATCTCTGCATCCTCTGTTACCATTCAGTGGTGGGCACAATTTTTCCCTGCTCTTCCTTTTGTCAGTTACATATTTGAAGAAACTGTTCTCCTTTTCTTTCATCTCCCTGGCAAGACTCAGCTCCAAGAGGGCCTTGGCCTTTCTTGTCGCATCTCCACACTCTCTGGCCATATTCCTATAATACTCCTAACTGACCAGACCTTTTTTCCACATACTGTAAACCTCCTTTTTCTTTTTGAGTTATTTCAAGAATTCCCTGCTTATTCATGCAGGTCTCCTGCCTCCTTACTTGAGGTTTTTTTCAAGGGAATGCATTTTTCTTGAGCTCGGAGGAGGCAATGTTTATGTATTAACCAGTTCTCTTGGGTTCCCTTCCTTCTACAGCCCTAGCCCATTGGATACTTCTAAGTAGAGTTTTGAGGAGGGAAAAGTTGGTCTTCTTGAAGTCCAGGGTTGAAATTTTACTTATCATCCTGCTTCTTTGTATTAAACTCTAACATGTCCTGGTCACTACAGCCAAGATTACCTCCAACCTTAACACCTATAACCTATCCTTCTTTGTTTGTTAATACAAGGTCCAGCATCATGCTTCACTTCATCGGTTCTTCAACTACCTGCATTAGAAAGTTGTCCTCAGTGCACTGCAGGAACCTTTTGGACTGTTTATGCTTGGCTGTGTCATCTTTCCAATATCAGAGTGACTGAAGTCACCCATGAGCACCAGGGCACTTGATCTATAGGAGGCTTCATCAACAGCCTCTTTCTGGTTTGGTGGTCTGTAGTAAACACCCACAAATGTATCATTCATATTTGCACATCTCTTGACTCTTACCCATAAGGTTTCTATGCTTTCATCATCTTCCCCTGGGTTAAGCTGGGTTAATGTGTTCTAGTTGCTTGCTCACATAGAGAGCAACTCCACCACCTCACCTTGTCAGTCTATCCTTGCTGAAAAGGGTAGTCGGGACAAGTCAGTCTTAAAATGGAGCAATGTAGTGCAGAACAACATCTAGATGACCACTAAAGAGATAGTCAGGAACACCTTCATGGGAACCAGAAAGCATATTGACTCCTGGTGTTATTAACACTTCCCCAGGAGGACTTGTTAGTATTAGTACCCTGGAATAGAGGCATAAAGGCATGCTGTGCCTAGCTGTGAGGCACTGCCAGGCAGATGAATGTTTAGCACCTCAAATATATAAATACCTTTGTTATATAACGAGGTTTGAGTTATGCTTCTTAAAGCCTTGATGGAAATCGATCACAGCTCAGTCTCTCAGCGAGTATCACTGCAGAAGCAAAACAACTCTCAAACAGCTGCCAAATCTTCCCATAGGGCATAAACTCTGGTATTCACCCTTTTTGTCCTCCGTTACTGCAGTCAGCAAGGAGGGCTGATTTCAAGCCTTAACTTGTGCTCTGAAGAGACCAAGAGCACTGCTGGAATCCATCAGTCCTTTCCCAAGCACAAGCTCTTTGCCAGGCTCCCTCTGCGGCAGGTGACATTAACACTTCTCCATATAGCTGTTCAGAAAGTAATGCTTTTTCACAGGCTATTCATTGACATATAGCTCCCATAGCTAATCCTAAACTGCTTCTAACACCATAAACTATACACGTTACAGAGATTAGAGCTGAACAAATATTTTACTATAAATCATTTATTCAATAAGTTTCATATGTTTAGGGTTTTTGGTTTTGTTTTTTTTAATTTTTTTTTTCTATTTGTGAACTGTCTTCAAACTGAAAGCCAAATTCCCAGATTCATTCATTAGTCAAAATTGCCCATGAATTTCTCCTGCAGATAGTTTTTGCCCTGCAGGCCATTCATGGACAGTTTGTTATGAATAGCCTCAATTCAATGCTTGGTTGGTTTAGCTGCAACACTCATGTGGACGTGTCTCTGTTCTGAATGAAAATTCACTTTCAAATATGAACCGAGACTCACAGTGAATTTCTCCCTCTGCTCAATCAGCCCTGGTAGGAATCAGCCTATTTGGTCTAACTGGGTGGGTTAAGCTGTCCACATCAACACAATGGGCTGGAAAAAAAGAGCAAAGTGCTTCCCAGTTGAAATTGTTCTGTATAAAAACAGGTTGCATATGCTCTGCTAGATAGTTGAGAAGTGTCAGAGTTGATGTCCTCAGTCTTCCCTAAAGGGTGACCATCAGATATAACTGGGAAGATGGCTACATCTACATTGCAGTATCTCCTTGTGCAGCACAAGGTTATCTACTCTACTGTCATCCAAGAAAAATGAGTGCTTTCTTCTTACTCACTATTATCATAATGAAGTAACACAGGTGACTTTTGAGTCACAGCCAGACCTAGCTCCTTCTTGATAACCTGCTTTCCAGTGGGCTAATCCATTCAGTGTGTTTCCAGAGTGTTTGCAAACATCCTTTACCTCTCTAGAGAAGAAAGTAGATGAAGTAGAACAGAATGTATTGTATATACTAGTTTGAAGTTTGAGTTACTGTTCAGCAAGCCTGAAGGCTTCTCTCGTCCTGTTATCTGTCTCCAGCAGATGTTCTTTACATCAGATCACTGTGTTGCAGTTCCTGCTGCTGCCAGTACTGCCAAATCCAGCTGCTACTCACATCGGGAGTCTGAACAGCCACCCATCTGCGCCTGCTGGTCCTGCTTTTCCATCAGCATCATGTTGGGGCAGCAACACCCTGAAAATCTCAGGGAGGTAACAACAGGGGCTGTGTGTGTCTTTCAGCACTCACTCATGTGTGCTTAGGAAGAGATTTCATAGGTTGATGCAATGCTGCTAATTGTAAGGCTTCTTATTCCTCACTGCAAGGCTATCTTATTTTTTAATTTCTCCATGCAGCTATTTCATGATGGAAGAGCAAATCCAAAGGCCTTTTCAGCTGGAATTTTAGATAAATACATTGGTAGCTAGGAGAGAATAGCGAATGTGCCCAGCTGGAGAAAATGTTGACTTTATGTCGAGAAACTCAAAGCCAGAAGAAAATCAACAAGACGGTCAGGAGAGGGAGAGGGGGAAAAAAAAAAAAAAAAAAAAAAAAAAAAAACAAAAAAGGAGGGCAAGGGAGGGGGGGGGAAAAAAAAAAAAAAAAAAAAAAAAAAAGCTAAACTACCCAAATCCAGTAAAAAATTGCCAAACCTGAAAGGTTTACATTTTGTGATGAAAAATATTTCATTTCTTTCCCATGAAANGGTAACTTGATGGGTTGGACTTGATGATCTTTGAGGTCTCTTCCAACCTTGGTGATACTGTGATACTGTGAAAAGCAGACATTTGCTGTGAAAATATTTCATGGACATTTCACATGGACTTTTTAACCAGCTTTCTTTTTTTTTGCCAGAAAGTTTTGAAGGTGGTCTAGTACAGGCTGAATAATAGTTATACCTGTCTCCAAGCTGCCATGTGAAAGCTATTTGTATTCTTTGTAAGCTAAAAGCCCTGTTACAGAGCCTTCAGAAAGTATACAAGATAACAAAACCCTCTCTAGACCTGTATTACCTTGAGTTTTGACCATGAAAAGTGTTGAACCTCAGCCTATTCAAAGCACTGCTGCCATTACCCTCCTCAACATTTGCTTTAAATGTCTGCCAGCCCTTTCTTCACCAGTTCTCCTTCTTTTTTGCAGTCCATTTGAAACATTTTGCCATCAGCTTGACAACCCATCTTGCATCCTCTTCCCTGTACCTGTTTCCTCACTCAGCTTTCTATTAACACCTTTGCTAAAGCCTCTCGAGTAGTCATTCTCTCATCTCTTCCAAAGCGGTTCTATGGCCAAAGATGCAACCCCAATCCCTCCTGCAAAGCCATTTCTGCTATGCTCTGAGTGTCCACCTACAAGAGATTTGGCTTTGCAAGGTCATCTCTCAAACAGCTGTGAGTAAATCCAGCATTCCTCTTCTCCTCCAAACACACAGACATTGCTGAACAGTAAACTACAAAGGCACACATTAAATGTGCCCACTCATTCATCTTACTGTCAGTCTTCTTGCATCCTTCAGGGGAGAAGACTCTCACCTCCTTCAAAAAAACTGTAATGGCCCTTTTCTATCTTTAAAAGTTCCTACTACTTTTATCATGGTAAGAAACAAACCAACCAACCAACCAGCAAAGGAAAAACTAAGCAAGACTTCACCTTAGTATGGAAATTAAACCCCTTTTTGGTTTACAGGAGCAGCTGTTGAGGAGTGAACAGCAAAGCTGCATCACAGCAGGGAAGAATGAGGGGGAAAACCCTGTAGCTGGTTAACACTACTTTGGTAGGAATTTATAGAGGTGAAATAATTTACATTTCTAATTGTAAAAATTAATCAAAGTTCATATAGTTTGCTTTCTGGAACACCTTGAGGGGGATGCAGAGGGAAACACAGTG
>WBNM01039259.1:36116-54324 GCA_013399055.1 Ramphastos sulfuratus | reverse complement strand
AGGGGATTGGAACTAGATGATCTTTGAGGTCCCTTCCAACCTTACCATTCTATGATTCTATGATTCTATGATTCTGTGCTGGAGGAATCATCAGTTTGTAAAGTAAAAATATACTATGTAGTGTAGCAGTCTTCAATACTTAGTAGGAAATTAGGCTGGAAGTAACAAAGATAACTCTAGATATAGATGCCTAATTGCTCAAGTACCATTTTCCATAGGTGAACAGCTATGTGAAAATCTAGCTGCAGATCAGGAGCACAGTGATGATGGCAAAATGTCAGCTAGCATAGAGATTTCGTAGTTACATTTCTAATGTTTTAGAAAAGGCTGGCAGACAATGCCAGTAATGCAAATACTTTTCATTACCATGTCATTAGTCCATTCCCTTTCACTGATGTTTTGGAAAAGAATATTGTATCCTTTATTTAAATGGAAAGGAATTGATTTCCTTTCTACTAAGACGTGAAGAATCTGTTAATATTTGTAAAAATATTATCTCATGAATGGTTGGACATTTTAGATAGCTTTGTAACTTCAAAAATTTCAAGATAAACACATATTTTGAATTTAAAATGTTGATTTATTAAGGTTCTGGGAAACTCAAACATGATTTTATTAATAACTAGTTAAAAATCTTTTGCAGATTTTTTTCAGTGAGAAAAGATTTTGCCTTGCCTTAGTGAAATGACAATGAAATACCATTATCTTTCCCAGCTTTGCAAACTTTGTGAGATTTTTAAAGGATCTCTGAAACCTCTGGTGCATAGCTGAGGCAAATATACTTAAAATATGTTTACACAGCTCTGTGTTCTGAAATGTTCTTCTTCTGTAGGTGAAGTGCCTAGACTATGGCTGGATCGCCAATGAATTTTTGGTGTGCAAAAATTCAACTTACAACTGCATTTACAGCCTCATTGTAATCTAATATGATTTTTTTTACCCACAACAACTATTGGATAAACGATTGTTATCACAGTCAGGACCTCTGTTGTTTATGTATGAGGGCATCTTTTTGCATAGTACTATCAAAATGCAATTATAGTTGTGCTGATGATTGACTTCAGACTAATAAGACGTGCTGAAAAATTATTAAGAAGTTAATATAAAATGGAGCTCTTTTTTGTTTTCTTGGTAAAATTGAAAATTAAAAATAGTATGTCCAGGTTCATAAAAAAACATTTGATAAGAAAACTCTTCATTATTTTCAGCTGTTATTTAGTCAAATTTTACTTTTTGTTCCAAAATGTCATTTTAAAATACAGACTGAAAGATGTGAAAATGCTGCAATGAACATTTTATTCATTTTAAATAAAAACTATTATCTGAGCTTGCTATGAATTTATGTACAGGATTAAATATAAATAAAAATAATAATTTAAAAGAAAACAAACAGGTTTTTGGTTTACTGTATTTGTTACTCATTTGAATACATTTCCTCACTTCCATTAAATACCATTTTAGCTTCCTTACAGTAGTGCACAGGCATGATTGCAAATACATGGAGACAAGCAATCATAAGGTTTGCAAAGAATCCACAGCAACAGAACAAATGACTCATGAAGCTTTTTATATCTCAGTACAGTTTTGTATGGAACTAATGAGACAGAGCTATTGGACTGAACATTAAAACAGATCACCTGAGATGTCTTGTTCTTTCTCTTAGAAGGCTTCATCTCAAAGAAATGTTTGTACCTTCACTGCACTCTCTATAATCACCATGGTTTCTATCAAGGAAGTTTAGCATGATGGGCCTCACATGAACTAGAAAATGTCCAAATTAGTAGAAAATAAATTCAGATTACATGTTTATTTCTTCGCTTTCTTGTCTCTAATTTTCTCAACAGTATGAACTGGGAGCATATCACTTACAATTTATTCTATAAACTGAACATTGTCTTTGAAAACATTTTGCTCCTCTTTATCTAGCAAACTATCAAGAGACATAAGAAATAGGTTGGTAGCCAAAACTGGACAAATTGTTGCTATATCAAGAACTACAATGCCTAGAAGTCTGATTTCTGCCTCTAGAATGAGAAGTTATGATGCTGGCACTTATGGGAGAAGGAGAACCTCATCTGGATCAGGGGGACTCATACTGGTTTCCTGTTTACTCTATGACAGACTTAATGCGTAACCTGTTCTGAGTTGAATGCAGCATTGCTGGGTGCTGGGCCAGCAAGCTACTCACTCTGGAAGACAATGCAAGTCCAGCCTTTGTGCTGGTACTTCAAAGTTATCTAGCCCAGTAGTAGAAAGCAGCTGATCAGCAGGGGCTGGAGTGAGGACTCGGATGAAGTATTCACCTGCATCCTTGTTCACAAGGTCTCCTGTGGCTCTGCAAGTGCCGCAGCTGAAATCTCTTTCTTGCCTTTGAGAAACTCCAGGCTCTTTGAATGATTTATGGGATTATGTGAAGCTATAAATCTTCTCTTACAGCTAAATGCAACAATGATACTGTTTGTATAATAATTTGCGTCAGCTTTGCTTGACCACGTCTGTGCCGATGCCGAATTGCTGAACTACTGAGTAATGGCTATATAGAGAGCATGACTAGAATAACACCAGGCCCCCTGACCACAAAAGACAACTGGTCCAGTTTCAGCTGGTTCCCAAAGAACTACCACAATTTGCATAAACAGAGCTCCCAGAGCTTCATTTAATCTCTAACGAAGTGACCTCCTTTAAAAAATAACCCCAGAGACTTACCTGGCAGATATGTCCACTAGCAATGTCCAGCTGACCTTTCTGTTTGGGAGCATATTCCCTTTCACAGCAGAGAATATGTTTCTTTCCTGCCCACCAACATCAGCATCTAGGACAAAATGCCACAATCCCTCAAGGGCTTGTTCTCCGATTTCAATAGCAAACTTAAGGCAGTCACAAGTGGTGTTCCCCAGGGCTCAGTACTGGGACCAGTCCTGTTCAATTTCTTTATCAATGACCTGGATGAGGGGACTGAGTTCACCCTCAGTAAGTTTGCAGACAACATGAAATTAGGTAGGAGTGTTGATCTGCTTGAAGGTAGAAGATCTCTACAGAGGGACCTAGTTCTGTAAACTAACAGACACTTGGATGAATAAAACATTTGGATGAACTTACTTTTTTTTCCTTCAGAGTGAAATATCTGGGCTGTGGCAGAGATGTATATGATTAATGGGTGTGTGCTAAGGCTAGCCTTTGACAAAATTACTGTATTTTTAAATGGTCCATAAGCTGCCCATATAATACCTAATTGCAGAAGGAAAACAAGTCTGAGACTGAATCAGCTCAGACTATTTCAAAGATATTTTTTTTTGGTATGTGACACACCATCTGACATTTATTTTGTACACTACATATGTATCATAGGCAAATTGTCTTAAGAAAATTCTGAGAGCTCACAAGAGAATAGTGGAAATGCTATTTTAAATGTGGCACTCTCCTTATATCCAGAAAGTCTGTTACCTTGAAGAAAATAAGAAAACACATTTTTTCAATATGAGTTGTAACTGACCATGTTCTCAGTTATAGTTCTCTCTGTTATTTACTATGTGCTAAAAGAATTCATCCTCCAGAACTTTTCCAGGATTGAAATCCCATTTCCAGCATTTGACTGAATTCGATTCAATCAATAAGACTGAAAGTTCATATTTTCCTTTTTCTCTACTTTTGGAAACGCTTTCAGCACTTCACATGTTTACCAAAGATTCTTCAATATAACCTCTTTTTTTTTTTTTTGCTGAGGTTATGTCAGTTTCTTTTAACTCCTAACCAATTTAAAGACATTTAATCCTCAAAATATTTTCTTTTCATTTTGCTGTAGAGAAAGACCTTTGCATTTTTTGAGTGGAGTAATTTTGCTAGCAGCTGGCCTGACCTACCTGGAGAGCACTATTCAGAAGGATTACAAAAAGCACCAGTTTAGCTGGCAGCTTTCCCTTTCAATGTGACTGTATCATAGAATCATAGAATGGTAAGGTTGGAAGGGACCTCAAGGATCATCTAGTTCCAACCCCCTTCCATAGGCAGGGACACCTCCCACTCATACAGCTCACTCAAGGCCTCGTCCAACCTGGCCTTGAACACCTCCAGGGTAGATCAACTTTACCATCACTTTACTTGTTGTTTAGGAAATGAGAAATTACATCCTGGTATTCTCAAATGTTACTCTTATCTACCTTTTTGCTTTGCTTTGTTCTGATACTCACTCTGGATGGTTGTTTTTCAGTACTTTAATCTTATTTTCTACTGTCTGTGTATTTGCTTCTGTTAAAGGAGAAAGAAAAAAAATATCACAGTATCACAGTATCACCAAGGTTGGAAGAGACCTCAAAGATCATCAAGTCCAACCCATTACCACAGACCTCAAGACTAGACCATGGCACCAAGTGCCATGTCCAAACGTGCCTTGAACACCTCCAGGGACAGTGACTCCACCACCTCCCTGGGCAGCCCATTCCAGTGGGGAATGACTCTCTCAGTGAAGAACTTTCTCCTCACCTCGAACCTAAACTTCCCCTGGTACAGCTTGAGACTGTGTCCTCTTGACACTGTGTCCTCTTGTATATTGAAGTCAAATTCTTACTGCATTTTCTGCATTTTAAGGTTAGTTATAGTTTGTACTTGTGTTATTCCTTTTGTTTTCTTTTATGAAAGTGCCAGCTCTTTTAGCTTATTTTTCACATATATATTTCATACTGCAATTTGTCACTGTGTAAATGAGGAAGCAAAGACATTGCTCTCCAAATATAAAACTTTGATCTGAAGATCATATGGTCTATTGAAACAAAGTGGAGTTTGTCATTGCTTAATCTGAGAAAAGAGTAGAAACCAAAGGGATAAAAAGAAATATTGACAAGCACTTTAAGATTAAAACCAGAATTCCTGAAGAGGGAAGAATTTTATTGTTACGGAGTAACAAACGGGGAAAAATAAATTAAATGCAAAGAATGGACATAAAAGCAAAATAATATTTCTCATCAAGCAATTGTTATGACTTAGTGAACCACATGACCCAAATCAGGCAAAAGAAACAATACAACACTGAATTACACTGTTTTTATGTATGATAGCATATCATAGAATCATAGATAGAATCCTAGAATGGTAAGGTTGGAAGGGACCTCAAGGATCATCTAGTTCCAACCCCCTGCTATAGGCAAGGACACCTCCCACTAGCACAGCTCACTCAAGGCCTCCTCCAACCTGGCGTTGAACACCTCCAGGGAGGGAGCAGCCACAACCTCCCTGGGCAACCTGTGGCAGTGTCTCACCACCCTCACTGGAAAGAACTTCCTTCTGACATCCAGTCTAAATCTTCCCTCTGCCAGTTTCAACCCATTGCCCCTAGTCCTATCATTGTAAATAGTCCCACCCCCGCCTTTCTGTAGGCCCCCTTCTGTGCTCTATCTGAGCCAGCAAACAGACACACACCATAAACCAAAAACTACTGAAAACTACAAGATCTGACTGTTCAAGAAACTGAAAGATGATGGTGATGAAAGTGTCTGAAATAATGAGAGATTTGTAAAAGACCTGTGTGGTATTTCAGAGCAGCTGAAGGCACTCATCACATGGCACAACAGAAGCATGTACTTCTGACAAAGAGGTGTGCAGATGCAGTATGCTACTTATCCCAGAAATCAGAAATGTAAACATAGGCAAATAGCACTGTGAATATATGACTTGTGAGTTCTGATGCCTGTGGCTTTTTCCTATGTTCTTTCTATTTGTATAATTAAACATCTGAATCACACTGGTTTATGCCTGCTGGGAGAATGCCTATGGCAGGAGGTTGGAACTGGATGATCTTTGAGATCCTTTCCAACATAAATCATTCTATCATTCTGTGAATATTTTTAATAATCATATAATTTTATAGTTAAGACATGTTCTCTTGTCTCTTTGAGCACCTGTGATGAGAAGTTTGGCTGAGGAAAACTTAATGATTGATTTAGCTGTAAACAGTGAATAAGAAGTAATGACGGAAACGTTTGAAGCGCTAAGCATTTTCTAGAGTATTGACAGATTTCTGTGTGTTTCCTGGAACTGCATAACTTGATTTCTGGCACTAAAATCCGTGTAAATGCATGCTAATAATTTTGGGGGAAAAAAAATTAGACCAGAATAAATACAGAACCCAGAATTACTTCATGAATCCCAAATTTTGAGCTGAAAAATATTTACCCAGATACATTTTAGTCCTGATGTATTCTTTGACAATCTACAAATAATTCCAGAAACTCTATTGACATTTGAAGCAGTGATTTATAAAGCATATCCATGATAGTTTTACTTAAAATTATTGCTTTGACAATATTTCTGTGGCATGTAAAATCAGAAAACAAGGTTATCCATTTCCCAAAAGTCCCTGGTGATGAAAAGGGAATCATTACACAGAATCATAGAATCATTACACAGAATCATGGAATCACAGAATGGTAAGGTTGGAAGGGACCTCAAGGATCATCTAGTTCCAATCCCCTGCCATAGGCAGGGACACCTCCCACTAGCACAGGTCACTCAAGGCCTCACCCACCCTGGCCTTGAACACCTCCAGGGAGGGAGCAGCCACAACCTCCCTGGGCAACCTGTTCCAGCGTATCACCTCCTTCACTATAAAGATCTTCCTCCTAACATCCAGTTTTAATCTCCCCTCTGCCAGTTTACGAAAAAAGTTCAATCAAACTTGAAGAGATAAATTGCAATGTATGTGGTGACAATTGATTGTCTAAAATGAAAGGCAAACATAAAGCTGCACAAACACATTTTCTCATCGAAGGTTTCTTTGAGTGGAAAAAATGAATAATTCTGTGCGAACACAAAACCTGCTTCTTGAGAAATGCCCGTGGTGATCTCTCCTTGAAACTGAATGTAGAATACCTCATACAACTTCCCTCTTGATCCAAAGTCAGGAATATAGACTCATTCTATCCATGAAGCTTTGAAACAAAATCCATTTTCCATCAGGAATTTTTGACCACTCTTAGTGACTCCTTTATTGTGCATTTCACTGATTTTGGGAGACTGCATAGTTATCTGTGGTTATTAGTTGTGCCTGCTGTAGGGTTTACTGTCTTCTGCAATGGCAAAGAAAAATGACTACCACTCTTTGTGCATCTTGGGAACAAGATAATGGACAGTTGTGGGAAAGTGTGGAAACAAGACACTCTAGGCTGCTTAATGGCCCCATGGGATCCCAGCTGTCTGTCGTATTTTCTAAGAGTCTTTTGAATTATTGATGATGATGATGGCGATGATGATCATGATGATGTAATGATAATTTTTATCTTGCAATTTTTTTTTTAAGAAATACCATTTTTGTTGCTAAATATTTATTTGTTACTATATATTTATTTATTTTGTGGGAGGTGTCCCTGGCTATATATTTATTTATTTTGTGGGAGGTGTCCCTGCCTATGGCAGGGGGTTAGAACTAGATGATCTTTGAGGTCCCTTCCAACCTTACCATTCTATGATTCTATGATTTACAATTTATGAAAGGAAAATATGTAATTTAAAGTAATTGATCTCTTAATCACAATAGATATGCTTAAAGTATATGACATGATAAAAACTGATAAAATAAAAAATATAAGCACTGCAAGAACTTTCTCAGACAAGAGTATGTACAGATTGTTTTCTGTTACTAAATGCTATTGAGGCATTGCAAAATCTCAGAGAGGCAAATTATGTTTAAAGAGATATTTCCTTGGGACAGCCAAGGTGAGCAACTATAAGTGAGAACTATAGAAGTTAAATGCACAATTGAGGCTAAAGAGAAGATATTAATATTATATGCACAAATCACTCATTCAGCACAATTGTCCCATGTCTTGGAGAAATGGCTTCAGTTTCATACAGGAAATAATATCAGTTTGCAGCAAAGGTTTCACTGCCTGGCTGAAGGTGAAATTGTAAGAAATCATCAGCAGTTATTTAAATAAATGAAACAGTAGTAGCAGATTTTAATATGGCACCCTTTATTCTGAAATAGAAACTTTCAGGTGTGTTCAATGAATATGGCAGCTCTAGTATCTTTACAACTGTAAGTCATGTGGAAGAAAGATTATCAGGAGTAGTCAGCATGGATTCACCAAGGGGAAATCATGCTTGAGCAAGTCGACAGCCTTCTATGATGTCATGACTGACTGGGTACATGATATTTTCTACCTGAACTTCAGTAAGGCTTTAGGTGCTTCCATACCATCCTCATAGATAATCTTAGCAAGTGGGGGTAGATGAGTGGACAGTGAGGTGGTTTGAGAACTGGCTGAATGACAGAGCTCAGGCGGTTGTGATGAGCAGAGCAGAGTCTAGTTGGAAACCTGTAGCTAGCAGTGTTCCTCAGGAGTCAGTACTGGATCCAGTCTTGTTCAAGATATCCGCCAATGATCTAGAAGAAAGGAGAGAGTAGCCTCAGCAGTTTTGCTGAGGGAAGGAAACTGGGAGGAGTGATTGACACATCAGAAGGTTGTGCTGCCATTCAGTGAGACCTGGACGGGCTAGAGGACTGTACAAGCCTAATGAAGTTCAACAAAGGCCAAGTGTAGGGTATTGCAACTAGAGATTAAACATCTAATGGACTAGTACAGGTTAGAGGTTGACCTGCTGGAAAATAACTTTGCAGAGGACGACCTGGGAGTTGTGTTCACCATGAGGCACCAATTTGCCTTTAAGGCCAAGAAGACTAATGGACTGCATTAAGAAGAGTGTGACCAGCAGGTCAAGGGCCTTTATCCTCTCCCTTACTATTCCTAGTAAACCTACATCTGGGCTTTCCAGTTTGAGAGACAGGGAATTACTGTAGAGAGTCCAGCTGAAGGCTACAAAGATGATTAGGGGACTGGAGCATCTAGAACAAGATGGCCTTTTAGGATCCCTTCCAACCTAATACACCCTGTGAATCTGTGAATTATGAGGAAAGGCTGAGAGATCTGGGGTTGTTCAGGCAGGAAAAGAGAAGATTGAGAGAGGATTTTATCAATGCCTATCAATACTTAAAGGATGAGTGTCAAGAGATTTGGATCTGACTCTCTTCAATGGTAGTCAGCGATACAAGAGGCAAGGGCTAGAAACCGCAATATAGGAAGTTCCATTTGAACGTGAGGAAAGTAACTCTGTATTTTGAGGGTGACAGAGCAGTGGAACAGGCTGCCCAGAAATAAGTGTAGTCTCCTTCTCTGGAGATATTTGAAATCTTCCTGGATGCATTCCCATGAACCTACTGTAGCAGGAGAGTTATGCTGGATACCTTCAGAGGTCACTTCCAACCCCTACAATTCTGTAATAAAGCATTGCGGCTTATTTTAAAGCTTGCTGTTAAAATAAGTTAAAAATGTGAACAACTTTTAAAATATGCAAATCAAAATTACACAACATGTGAATTATACTGCATCTTTTGTAGTGTTTTTTCCTTGACAGAACAATTGATAGTATTGGAAATGACTATGGTCAAAATATTACAGGTGTCTGCATTTTTGCTGAACTTTGCCCAATTAATTAGTGCCATGTCTAAAACCATCCCCACTGAAAGAACCCTTGACTGGTGATGTATATTCTCTCTCCACTGATTATCATTATAATTGTTTTGAGATGAATTGTCAGAGGGCTCAAGAAAAAAAAAATTACTATTTTTCTTCCACAGAGAATCTGGGCATTCAGGTTTCGCTGGTATTACATTGTAGCATTTGAAGTGAAGACCAAAGGACAGGAGGAGCTGAAAAAAAGGAAAGAGATAAACTAATCAATTGTCAGATACAACAATGAAAATCCCCTCAGAGAAAGCCTCATGGTTTTTCTGACTGCAGATGGTAATACTTAGGATTTCTACCAGAAGAAAATCTTAACTAAATTGAAACCTTGGACTTTGTAGTCTTTTTATTATTGTTTTTTTTATCCTTAAAGAAAGAAATCTCTTGGACATTGACTATTGTTGGAAAGTCGGTGCGACCTGAGTGCCTAAATCTTCTTCACTCCTTCAAAACGTATATCCTGAAATGCCAATTGTCAGAGTCGCCATTCTGTGTTGATTAGAGACCTGTGTTCATGAGAATAATTAAGAATTTTGCTATTAATATATTTTCCTGTCCCAGGTTGGGAACTATAGGGTTAAAATAGTCCTCTAGGGACTTGAAGATTTTGTTATTCAATCCCACAATTCTGTTATCTCTTCATAAGCTCACGGCAAGGCCAGCTTGTTCTCCTTTCCTCCCCCTCCAGCCTTGCGTCGGGCAGGAGCTGCGTTATCGGGACAAAACATGTAAGGATAGGCCTGGTTGGGGCCTCCAGAGGCTGTGCTTAGGCCTCTTGGATGGCAGAGGCATGGGGGGGGAGGGTTGGAGCACTGGGGATGATAGATTTAGTTTTGGGTTGGAGGAAGGTTCAGGGGATTTGCTTATGGATTCTGTATCTGCTTTGTAATTTCTATCTCTAACACTCTCTCCAAATATAATTCTGGTTTTTTTCTCCAATTCGTTTGAGAGCTTCACTCTGTCAGCTCTTTAAACCTACGACATTTCCCTTTTTGGAACATGCTAATATCTATAAACGTTATTGCAAAAAGTGCCAATATGGCATGGTTCTTAATCTGGTCCATTATGATATCTGCTTTAGACAACAGTTTCTATACAAAGTCTCTCTTTTTTTTTAACATCTTTATTTTTTTTCCCCACATCTTTGTAGAAACTAATATTCCTTATGGCACAATTGCCAACTAAAAATGTATAACAAAAATTTCTTGACCTGTCTTTCCTGAGCAGCAGAGGTTGGTTGTTTTTTTCCCACCTACTCTTAGTGTGTGACAGATATACTCAATATGTATGTTTTGAATGGTTCNAGAGATTTGGATCTGACTCTCTTCAATGGTAGTCAGCGATACAAGAGGCAAGGGCTAGAAACCGCAATATAGGAAGTTCCATTTGAACGTGAGGAAAGTAACTCTGTATTTTGAGGGTGACAGAGCAGTGGAACAGGCTGCCCAGAAATAAGTGTAGTCTCCTTCTCTGGAGATATTTGAAATCTTCCTGGATGCATTCCCATGAACCTACTGTAGTAGGAGAGTTATACTGGATACCTTCAGAGGTCACTTCCAACCCCTACAATTCTGTAATAAAGCATTGCGGCTTATTTTAAAGCTTGCTGTTAAAATAAGTTAAAAATGTGAACAACTTTTAAAATATGCAAATCAAAATTACACAACATGTGAATTATACTGCATCTTTTGTAGTGTTTTTTCCTTGACAGAACAATTGATAGTATTGGAAATGACTATGGTCAAAATATTACAGGTGTCTGCATTTTTGCTGAACTTTGCCCAATTAATTAGTGCCATGTCTAAAACCATCCCCACTGAAAGAACCCTTGACTGGTGATGTATATTCTCTCTCCACTGATTATCATTATAATTGTTTTGAGATGAATTGTCAGAGGGCTCAAGAAAAAAAAAATTACTATTTTTCTTCCACAGAGAATCTGGGCATTCAGGTTTCGCTGGTATTACATTGTAGCATTTGAAGTGAAGACCAAAGGACAGGAGGAGCTGAAAAAAAGGAAAGAGATAAACTAATCAATTGTCAGATACAACAATGAAAATCCCCTCAGAGAAAGCCTCATGGTTTTTCTGACTGCAGATGGTAATACTTAGGATTTCTACCAGAAGAAAATCTTAACTAAATTGAAACCTTGGACTTTGTAGTCTTTTTATTATTGTTTTTTTTATCCTTAAAGAAAGAAATCTCTTGGACATTGACTATTGTTGGAAAGTCGGTGCGACCTGAGTGCCTAAATCTTCTTCACTCCTTCAAAACGTATATCCTGAAATGCCAATTGTCAGAGTCGCCATTCTGTGTTGATTAGAGACCTGTGTTCATGAGAATAATTAAGAATTTTGCTATTAATATATTTTCCTGTCCCAGGTTGGGAACTATAGGGTTAAAATAGTCCTCTAGGGACTTGAAGATTTTGTTATTCAATCCCACAATTCTGTTATCTCTTCATAAGCTCACGGCAAGGCCAGCTTGTTCTCCTTTCCTCCCCCTCCAGCCTTGCGTCGGGCAGGAGCTGCGTTATCGGGACAAAACATGTAAGGATAGGCCTGGTTGGGGCCTCCAGAGGCTGTGCTTAGGCCTCTTGGATGGCAGAGGCATGGGGGGGGAGGGTTGGAGCACTGGGGATGATAGATTTAGTTTTGGGTTGGAGGAAGGTTCAGGGGATTTGCTTATGGATTCTGTATCTGCTTTGTAATTTCTATCTCTAACACTCTCTCCAAATATAATTCTGGTTTTTTTCTCCAATTCGTTTGAGAGCTTCACTCTGTCAGCTCTTTAAACCTACGACATTTCCCTTTTTGGAACATGCTAATATCTATAAACGTTATTGCAAAAAGTGCCAATATGGCATGGTTCTTAATCTGGTCCATTATGATATCTGCTTTAGACAACAGTTTCTATACAAAGTCTCTCTTTTTTTTTAACATCTTTATTTTTTTTCCCCACATCTTTGTAGAAACTAATATTCCTTATGGCACAATTGCCAACTAAAAATGTATAACAAAAATTTCTTGACCTGTCTTTCCTGAGCAGCAGAGGTTGGTTGTTTTTTTCCCACCTACTCTTAGTGTGTGACAGATATACTCAATATGTATGTTTTGAATGGTTCGATATTATAGAATCATAGAATCATAGAATAGTAAGGTTGGAAGGGACCTCAAGGATCATCTAGTTCCAACCCCCTGCCATAGGCAGGGACACCTCCCCTGAAATAAGAAGGAAAGCAGTACCTTTCATAGGTTTCCTCTTTAACATGATAGAATGATGCATGAACTAGATATGGAATAACTTTTTGCACATGTGATGTGCATACGAAGTAGTTGTATCAGTGATCTCCAGGTATTTTTTTGAGGCCATGAGGATTTATTATTAGACTGAAGATAGTACTTTTTAGCAGAAATGACAGAAAAAATGCTTTTCTATTATTATTAATTATGTGTATATGATTTCTTGGCTATCTTTCTTCATATAATTTAAAATAATAAACACTCCTTCAAGCATTTTAACATTTTTTACAGCTAGTTAAACACTGAGATTGCCTAAATGTTTTGGCAATAAAGTCTAAATACAAAAGATTGATTCTGACACTGGATACCATAAAAGACTTTAACAAAGATAGCCAAATACTGTGCACTGTGTGCATCAGGCTTATGCTCATTACAATGTCTCTTCCTTTTTTGGGTGAAGAACACTCAGGCCAAGAGGGACAAAGCAAATTCCCAATTTAGAAGCATGAAATATCCGCTGGATAATTCAAGTGTTTTTGTTGCTTACTGAAAAGGAGATTGAATCCACTAGAGAGCTTCACTCTTGAGCAGACTTATGCATGGCAGAAAGCCTCATTACCAAACGTTATTGTGCTAAATGCTTCTTGTGATCCAGGCTGTCTATATCCACAGACTAGGTATACATGGGGTGATCACACCAGCAACTGCACCTCAACAGGCTTGTGGCATTAGAAAGTTTTGGAAAATGCTTACATGAACACATTCATTCCAGTCTGGAAATCGCTCAAAACTCTCATTTTGATTACACCAGCTATGCTGCATTTTCAGCTGAGATTAGCTTGTGCATTGAGCATAACCTAATTACTAACAAAAGTACAATGACACAAACTAACAATATCGAGATTGAGCTGGATTACAAGGAACAGAAACCTTCCCCTAGTAAACCCTGAGGAAGTAGATACGACTTTAGCAATGTGGACATCCCCAGAAACGTTCAAGATCAGGTTCAACAGAGCTGTGAGAGATCTGATCTAGTTAAAGATGCTCCTGCTCACTGCAGAATTAGATGGCTTGTAAAGGTTCCTTTCAATACAAAGCACTCTATGATTCTGTGATACACATCACACAATATAACTTGTTGTGAGGGATAGGACCTGGGCCATGGCTTATGTCTCCTTCTCATTTGCTGCAGTTATTAAAATGGATGATTTGGAATGACTCATCTCTTTCCTCTGTGTCTGGCTATGTTATAGTGTGCCTGAAAGTACCCTTGTAATCAGCTGAATATCATCTTTTCATCTCCTATGGTGTAGATTTGTAGGACTCAGCTATCCTTAGACCAGGCTCTGGTCACCTAACTTAGCTGCATTTCTCCTGCATTTCTGAGACCCTTCCTATCCTGCTTTTGTGAGCAGCGGTGGATTGTAACTGTGAAGGTGGGAGCTGTGGTCTTCTCAGTCTTGATTCCCTGCTTGTCCACAGCAGCTTACTGTTACTATGCACATGTACTTGGGTCTCCCTCTATTGGAAAAGATGGCCTTGAGAGATGCTTATATATACTCAGATTTTGTCCCTGTTTCAGTAACAGTGTCACAAATGTGCCCTCAGGTCCCAAAAGAGGAAGTTCTAGATTCTGCAGGTCAGGTATAAGTACAATGTTCTCCAGATCAAAGCATTGCTTAATTTTAACAGAAAAAAAGTCTAGTGTAGGAGAAAAATGTAGATGAGCAAATATCTATTGTGCTGAAAGCTCTACCAGATAGTGATGTTTCACACACACAGTATCACACACACAGTATCACCAAGGTTGGAAGAGACCTCAAAGATCATCAAGTCCAACCCATTACCACAGACCTCAAGACTAGACCATGGCACCAAGTGCCACGTCCAAACCTGCCTTGAACACCTCCAGGGACGGTGACTCCACCACCTCCCTGGGCAGCCCATTCCAGTGGGGAATGACTCTCTCAGTGAAGAACTTTCTCCTCACCTCCAGCCTAAACTTCCCCTGGCACAGCTTGAGACTGTGTCCTCTTGTTCTGGTGCTGGTTGCCTGAGAGAAGAAAGCAACCTCCTCCTGGCCACAACCACCCTTCAGGTAGTTGTAGACAGCAAGAAGGTCTCCCCTGAGCCTCCTCTTCACCAGGCTAAACAATCCCAGCTCCCTCAGCCTCTCCTCATAGGGCTTGTGCTCGAGGCCTCTCACCAGCCTCGTTGCCCTTCTCTGGACACGCTCAAGCACCTCAATGTCCTTCTTAAATTGAGGGGCCCAGAACTGGACACAGTACTCAAGGTGTGGCCTAACCAGTGCAGAGTACAGGGGGAGAATGACCTCCCTGCTCCTGCTGGCCACACTATTCCTGATGCAGGCCAGGATGCCATTGGCCTTCTTGGCCACCTGGGCACACTGCTGGCTCATGTTTAGGCGGGTGTCAATCAGCACCCCCAGATCCCTTTCTGTTTGGCTGCTCTCCAGCCACTCCGACCCCAGCCTGTAGCTCTGCATGGGGTTGTTGTGGCCAAAGTGCAGCCCCCAGCACTTGGATTTGTTGAAAGCCATCCCCTTGGACTCTGCCCATCTGTCCAGGCGCTCGAGGTCCTGCTGCAGAGCCCTTCTGCCCTCCAACCCACCAACATCTGCCCCCAGCTTGGTGTCATCTGCAAATTTGCTGGTGACTGACTCGATGCCCTCGTCCAGATCATCAATGAAGATGTTAAAGAGGATGGGGCCCAGTACTGATCCCTGGGGGACACCACTAGTGACCAGCCTCCAGCTGGAACCTTCCTGTTTAACCACAGGAACCTCTGTGTGGTCTTAGTGACTGCCTGAACAGTTGTGTGCTGCTTTCTTATCAAACCTGAGTACCTGTTTTCTTAGCCTATGGGCTTTCTGACTACGCTGATAGCTAGCAGCTTTACACAAATGAATGTGTTTCTGGAACACCATGCTGACAGTGGTCATATCCATGTTGTTCAGAAACAGCTTCCTTTACAGTGGGTTGGCTCATCCACACAGAGCAGGAATCCAAGCTTTCTCTCAACCTTGCAATTCTTTGGTCTGTGCCTTTCAGTCCAGTGTCACAACCAACATGAAGTCTGCGTTACAACCCAGAGAATAATGTGTCATGAAAGTAGGGGCAGATGCTGAATTCTGTGAGGTGTGTTATGAAACCATGTAAGAGGGTCTGAGGATAGAAACCCCATTGAACATCTCTACATAGGGCAGAGGGAGCACACCTTATATGCTAGTTCAGTAGTGCCTACGGACTGACTGAGGACCCAGAGTGAACTATCAGCTAGTAATAGCCAGTTTTTGTCTTAGTCAGAGCTCTAAAGGAACTCTCTCTAAGGAGTAGACACTTCTATGCAATGGACAATCAGAGAACTTGGAGAGATCTGCTAAGTTTTTGGTTGCACAGAAATAATAAACAACTAGCCTGTAGTCTGCTTACAAGAGGCACTCCAGTTGCCCTGTAATGCTCCCTGTGTTTGCTGAAGGATGCCTTATCCTGAATTGTTGTTACATAAAATTGTATACATAAATTGTTACAGTTCCATGTCTGTCATCTGACTGAAAACTGATATGTTCACCTTAACCACGCACAAATATTTTAAAAACCATAGAAGTAATGCCAAGCCTCTAGGGATATCTGATGTGATGGAAAGGATAATTGGGTTAGGATGAAAAAAACAATCCTAAAAGTGAATTATCTGGGCCTGTTTTAGTGAGCTCTGGAATGCTGTTATTCAAAACAAGAGCATTAGAAACAAGAGCATCAGTCATTCCCTTGAAAAAAAAAAGAACCCTGAACATGAGTAATTGTCATGGGTTAACACAGCCTGCTCTCACAAGCCACCCTGCCACCATACAGGTGGGAGGGAAAACAACATACAAAAAACTTTCCAACAGATTGAGATAAAGAGTCTTACTCAAAATGCTGCAATACACAATTACCTTAATCTATTTGCAGAAAACCCTACTAAAATGCAGAAGTAGCAGCAGAAGCCAGTGACAGAACAGTTCCCCCCACCCAAGCATGCAGAAGCCAATGCAGCAGAAAAGATCAGTGCCCCAAACTTGGAAACCAGAAGCAGCAACCAGAACAGAAAGCCTCTCATGTTACTATCTGAACCTCAAGCCCCATGATACTTTGCTCCAGCCAGCAATTTCATTTTGAAGCTGGCATGACAGCGACATGGTATTGAATATCGTGATCAAAGANCAGGCTGCAGAGCCTCAACTCTTGTAGCCTGTCCTCATAGGAGAGCTGCTGCAGCCCTCTGATCACCTTCGTGGCCCTCCTCTGGACCTGCTCCAACTTTTTTGTATCTTCCAAATTAAATTTATGATGTGAGCTATGCTTCTAGTATATTAACTGTCCCTACTATGTGGGTCAGTTAATGAATGCTTCCACTTCAACCCCGATGCAGGACTTGTGTACCTGAAAACTTGTCTATTACTTGCAGCTATAGCAATTGCCCCCCCAAAAAACCCTCTTGCTTTCCTGTATATCATTGAAAGGTACAAAGAAACTAAAAATTCATATCCATATCATAACAGAAAACCTAATTAATTAAATTACAAAAATAAAGGTTTACCACACTAAATAATGCAGAGAAGCGAGCATAGGAGAATCTCTGTCCTGTACTACAGAGAAGGCAAATTAACCTGATCATGATGTTCTTCTCTGGCCCCAGAGTACTTCTAAGGTGCTTAGATTGCACATGTCATGCCATCACCCTGATATTCAGGGGAGCCTGAGTCATGCAGGGATTTCCTCCCTGCTCTGTGGTTTACCTGAGGGGCACGTGGTGATCAAGGGGCAGAGTTGAGGCAGGTTAGCTTCTGATTCTCTTCATTCATCACTCAAGGACTGAATAACTTATCGAGGAATAGAAGACTTAGAAAAAGTCCATTTTGTGTCTTCAGCATTTGCTACTCTTTACATGGCAGTTTTCCACTACAAAAGTATTTTAATAACTTTCACACAGAAACCACAGTTAGGTCATAACCTCACAATCTGATTTGATGGCAGTGTGTCAGCAATACTAGAAGNGAACAGAAAGCCTCTCATGTTACTATCTGAACCTCAAGCCCCATGATACTTTGCTCCAGCCAGCAATTTCATTTTGAAGCTGGCATGACAGCGACATGGTATTGAATATCGTGATCAAAGACAACTCAACCCATGACAGTAATTTACATCAAACTGTGTTTTAACTAATTACATGTTAGACAATAACACAAATGTTCCATTTCTCACACTGCTATTTGAAGGCCAGTCACTTCTGTACCTTCATATAAATGATAGTCATAACAGCAGCCCTTCGTTTTTCTGTGTTGCTGTAAGACCAAGAACCATAATTCATAGAATCATAGAATCATAGGATCATAGAATCATAGAATGGTAAGGTTGGAAGGGACCTCAAGGATCATCTAGTTCCAACCCCCTG
>WBNM01039259.1:0-36004 GCA_013399055.1 Ramphastos sulfuratus | reverse complement strand
TTGTAGCCTGTCCTCATAGGAGAGCTGCTCCAGCCCTCTGATCACCTTCGTGGCCCTCCTCTGGACCTGCTCCAACTTTTTTGAATCTTCCAAAATAAATTTATGATGTGAGCTATGCTTCTAGTATAGTAACTGTCCCTACAATGTGGGTCAGTTAATGAATGCTTCCACTTCAACCCCGATGCAGGACTTGTGTACCTGAAAACTTGTCTATTACTTGCAGCTATAGCAATTGCCCCCCCAAAAAACCCTCTTGCTTTCCTGTATATCATTGAAAGGTACAAAGAAACTAAAAATTCATATCCATATCATAACAGAAAACCTAATTAATTAAATTACAAAAATAAAGGTTTACCACACTAAATAATGCAGAGAAGCGAGCATAGGAGAATCTCTGTCCTGTACTACAGAGAAGGCAAATTAACCTGATCATGATGTTCTTCTCTGGCCCCAGAGTACTTCTAAGGTGCTTAGATTGCACATGTCATGCCATCACCCTGATATTCAGGGGAGCCTGAGTCATGCAGGGATTTCCTCCCTGCTCTGTGGTTTACCTGAGGGGCACGTGGTGATCAAGGGGCAGAGTTGAGGCAGGTTAGCTTCTGATTCTCTTCATTCATCACTCAAGGACTGAATAACTTATCGAGGAATAGAAGACTTAGAAAAAGTCCATTTTGTGTCTTCAGCATTTGCTACTCTTTACATGGCAGTTTTCCACTACAAAAGTATTTTAATAACTTTCACACAGAAACCACAGTTAGGTCATAACCTCACAATCTGATTTGATGGCAGTGTGTCAGCAATACTAGAAGATGAGTTATAGACATCATGAACTAAGGAATTTTGGATAGGAAAAAAATGTTTAGCGCTGGGTCTAGGATCTTAGTATTTAAGATATCGTTGTCCGTGTAGTGCACTTTAATGATTAAAACAGAATCTATCATTGACCTATCCTTGAAAAGTAGAGCAGACCATGATTAATGGCTGTGTTGGATTCTTCTGGGACAATTCCAGTTCATAAGAAATCATTTGCAAATATGGCTGAGTCTTTAAGAGTTTTTTAGAACTCTAGTTGACCTTACTGAAGTAGGGAATTTGGAGTAGGTAACCTCCAGAAGCCCTTTCCAACCGTTCAAAATCTGTGGTTCCATGATTTCATGAACCACATATCCTGAACTATTATAGCATCATTAACAAGACCAAAAAAGTCATCCACAAAATAAATCAATGTCAGTAGCTTGTTCGACACAAAAAATAGATCCCTAACCATACCAATGATTCAGGAAAGTATAAGCACTGTCACATTAACAGGGATGTTCCTTGTTATAGCTAAAACAGCTGTCTTTTCTGCTGAAGGAGTATTTGATGGAATATGTCTGCCCGGTCTGATGGCAGCTAAGCCAGAAAGGAGATCAAAATATGGGAAAGTGGCTCTAAAGATGGTGTGAGAGAATGACTGTGGGAAGGTACCACTTGCCTGGGTAAAGCATTATGAACTGTAAGAGTAGCAATCCAGCCTTGGCAAGGAGATCGATAACATGATCTAATAACACTTTTCCATCTGTAATGTCTCTGATCTGCAGCTGGAGAAATAATAAATACACTTTTGATATACAGATGCTTTGTTCCAGATTGTGGCATCTCCCCAGCTCATGCTTTCAATGTGTTTTCTGAGGACTGGAGATCATAGAATCATAGAATCAGTTAGAGTTGGAAGAGACCACAAGGATCATATAGTTCCAACCCCCCTGCCATGGGCAGGGACACCCTACCCTAGATCAGGCTGGCTAGAGCCTCATCCAGCCTGGCCTCAAACACCTCCAGGGATGGGGTCACAACCACCTCCCTGGGCAACCCATTCCAGAGTCTTACCACTCTGACAGTTAAGAACTTCCTCCTCACCTCCAGGCTGAATCTCCCCACCTCCAGCTCTGCTCCATTCCCCCTAGTCCTGTCACTCCCTGATAGCCTAAAAAGTCCCTCCCCAGCTTTTTTGTAGGCCCCCTTCAGATACTGGAAGGCCACATGGAGGAGAACCCACATTCAGGTATTGTTCCAATAGAGTTAGGGCATATTTGGGACCTACATGAAGATCTACTATCTTGGAAAGACTCCTGGGGCTTCTGCAGTCTTGTGGTGGAGATGTGAGCCTTGCAGTTGTCACATGCACATTTGGTCTTGGTAGTACAGAATAAGCCTTTCCAAAGACAATGTCATCCACACTCATATGAAAATGCAAAGGGAAAAAAACCCAACTAACCATTCAACCTAAAACCCTCAACAAAACAACAACGAAAAGCAAAAAGCAAACATCAGTATGCATCTTATTTTTAAAAAAGTTCTTTGCCAGGACTCCTTTTTAAACATTGTACTTACTGTAATTCCTGTCTCTGACCAACTGGGATTCATAAATGAGTTATCCTTCTGTCCTCCCTAGAAAGAACAGTCTTGCCTGGTGAAATCATAGCTGGTTGGTTTTGTTTGCTTGCTTTGGTTTAGTTTTTTTTGCTTTCAGTTAATTTTTTTGTTTGTTTGCTTGCTTGCTTTTTTGTGGTTGGGTTTTTTTTTGGTTGGGTGTTGTTGTTGTTGTTTGGCTGGTTGGGTTTTATTTTATTTTGTTTGGTCTTTTTTCTTGTGTGGAGCAAGTGGGTTCAGCAGTATCACTCATCACTCCGTCTCTATCTTCCATTGCCATGTGGACACTTTGTAATCAAGGTCTTCATAAATGACAGACAAGTCCTGCTAAATCCTCCAGACATGTGAATCTAGGCGTCTGTAGACAGATGGATCTGTACTTGTCATTGAGAACTGCAAGGTCTGGATTTGCTAGAGATTATGGAGACAGACTGACAGTGACAGGTGCATACCTGAGCTCTGGGGAATTGTAGGGACACCGACAAACTTAAGAGGTTTCTTAGGCCTCATTTGCAGTACAGTCAATAGCCTGAAGAGTCTGGGGTAAACTTCTGCAAATCATACTTCAAGTCATTCTTGTCTATGGCTCTAAAATTGTCTCCTCATAATTGATGTGTTTGTCTCAATTAATAAATATGCTGTTTTTCCCTATTTGAGCATGCCAGACCTGTGCAAATATTACAGCATCTAATTTACACTGGCTCAGATGAATTTAGACATGAGGTACAATATATTAAAAGAGGGAATTCCAACTCTTCTGGTCCATAACTACTTCTATACTATAAATAACACATGGGAACAAGATGAAGCACTGTGACACAGAACTCTGTTGATAGAGCATTCCATAGCATGGCTTTGGCCTATGCCAACTTGCACTTTTTGAGCCAGTTCGAACTCTGTTGATAGAGCATTCCATAGCATAGCTTTGGCCTGTGCTAGCTTGCACTTTTTGAGCCAGTTTTATGCATTAATCTGTGAGTAACAGATTCCAGGAAATGTTCCACTGGACAGCACAGACAAGGCTGTGCAGATTTTGCTTTCTTTCTTCCTTTGACCCTGCCCAAACAGGCTTTGCACATGCAGTTAACTCCTGTACACATTGCCAAGCAATGCGAAATTTCTGTGTCATGTTAAAACGAGGAAAAGGGGAAAAGCTCTTCCCAGGCCCTGCCAAGGAAATTAAATAACAGGGGCACAAGCTGGTAAAAGCAGCTGAGGACAAAGTGCTTTGGAGTGTGGATGCAGACTTCATGTACCACTGAATCTAAATAAATGAGCAAGGTCTGTAGTTCTGTTTTTATTTATCTGTATAGATATGGAAATAAAAAATAAAAAATCTAGAAATCTGAGTAGGTAAGAGATGCATCAGATCAGAAACTGAAGCAAGAATTCATAACCAAACACATGAGGATGGGTGAACTTTATGATTCGAAGTGTAAATGGCAACACCATTCCTCTGAGCTGCATGTTTCATCATAGAGGTTACTTCTGCAAACAAGGAGAAACCCATAAAAGCAAGCTAGAGTTCTGCAGTATTTAAAAGATGCCAGTTAAAGCAGGAAAAACAAAAAGAACATTTTAATGTAGGGTTTCTATGTTACTGGTGTTACTCCTCCTGTAAAGGAGACTAAAGAGTCTCTTGAATAGAAAGTACTGCTAGCTTTCGATCAATACTGTACTGCGCTCCAGATGATACAGTGGCATCCTGATCTATTTCTAATTACTTGTACCATGAGGAGTTGTTTTCCTTCCCATACAGAAGGGAAGCTAGCAGTTTTACCCCATCTGGAGTAGCATCTGAAGCTAACATCAGACCCCATCTGGAGTACTGTGCGCAGTTCTGGAGCCCCCAGCACAGGAAGGACGTGGAACTGTTGGAGCAAGTCCAGAGGAGGGCCACGAAGATGATCAGAGGGCTGCAGCAGCTCTGCTATGAGGACAGGCTACAAGAGTTGAGGCTCTGCAGCCTGAAGAAGAGAAGGCTTCGAGGAGACTTTATAGTAGCCTTACAGTATCTGAAGGGGGCCTACAAGAAGGCTGGGGAGGGACTATTTACAAGGTCTTGCAATGACAGGACAAGGGGCAATGGGTTTAAACTGGCAGAGGGGAGATGTAGACTGGATGTTAGGAGGAAGTTCTTTAGAGTGAGGGTGGTGAGGCACTGGCACAGGTTGCCCAGGGAGGTTGTGGACGCTCCCTCCCTGGAGGTGTTCAAGGTCAGATTGGATGAGGCCTTGAGTGACCTGTACTAGTGGGAGGGGTCCCTGCCTATGGCAGGGGGTTGGAACTAGATGATCCTTGAGGTCACTTCCAACCTTACCATTCTATGAAACCAAAATCCAAACAACTAATATAAAGATATGCATATATATCAAACATATACTATTGCTCTACAGAAAAAAAAAAAAAAAGCACAACCAACCTTTGACAAAAATTGGCAAGTTTTATATTTTCATACTTTTATTTGTTTTGAAAATTTACAAAAACATACATTTGAGGAAAGGTGACACAAATGACAAGGTGAGCTTTTGAAATCATAAACACTTGTTATTTATCCAGAAGAGAAGTTGAGATAGACCTTTCTTTAATAATTGCACATGAAGCCCTGTGCCATTGCGAATTAAAAAAAACCTCTCTACATCACAAAGAAGAAACCTTCAACACCTCATGCTATCACCAGGAGCTTCTGTAGCTCAGTACTCAAATGAATCAGGTCTTTTTTTTCTTTCTTTTGAGCTCTGCCTAGACTTTGGTATCGCTATGCAGACCTTCCTTCTGGAATCGGCATTTAGTAGTTCTGAACTTCACATAGTAAAAGTGTGTAAAAATCACAGTACACACTTATCCCTCAGGATTGCTGCCTCTACTGATTATCTTACTATAATGCTTTGCAAAAAAAAAGTGAAATTCATTCCATGTTGCTGTTCTGGGTGTTTGGACAGATAATTGACAGTTCTGTGGTTGAATTATTTGAGTGGCAGTGAAAAAGAGGTTGTTGTGACAGTTTTGAGATTCTTCTCTGTCAACACAGGGGTTGCTACGATGATGATATCCATTTTGTCATAATTGTCATAATTTGAAGCTGCTATTTTCTAGTGACCTATGAATGAATCCTATATTATCACAGATTTCTATTTCCTAGAACATTACAATTGGCTTTTTCTCATAGTATCAATGCTGGTATATCTCAATGCCCTCTTTTCCTTGTCTCCCGCTGTGCTGTTACCCGAATGGCCATCCAGAGGGACCTGAACAGGCTNAGTGAGGGTGGTGAGGCACTGGCACAGGTTTCCCAGGGAGGCTGTGGCTGCTCCCTCCCTGGAGGTGTTCAAGGTCAGGTTGGACAAGGCCTTGAGTGAACTGTGCTATGGCAAGGGGTTGGAACTAGATGATCCTTGAGGTCTCCTTCCAACCTTACCATTCTATGATTCTATGATTCTTATTTGTGTTTGAAGACAGTGAATGGGTTTAAGTGCATTACTATGTGCCAAGTGAGAAAGGGAACCGTCTCTTTGCTTCCATTAAAGAATGTATTCTAACTAAAAGCTATATTAAAAAGCCTGAGGATATTCCAAATTTGTGTCACTCTTCAAAAAGCATTCACAAATTAAAGTAAGCACAGTTCAGACAAATTCTTTATTGAGTATTTTTTATCAAAACAGAGGTATAAGAGCACATTAGATAACTCCTCTGAAACGTTGGTCTGCAGAATTAAGGCACTCTGAACATGTTTTTTTCTAATCTGTGAGTAACTGCTTTCCAACTTTTGTTAATACAGGCAAACAACTTTCACGAGTACAAAACTAGAATTATAAAACTGACATAATTTACAGACAACTCCACATTAGTACCAGACATCAGCGAAGCTTGTTTTCATATAAAAGCTTTCAGACCTAGCCTCATTTCTGTAAAACCTTTTTTCTTAATGCTGAGTTAACTGTTTGCATGCATTTTATACATCCTTTTAAAAATCATCTTTAATGGTCAGAGGACACACTTATGGAAAAATGGCAGAACACTTAAGAATTCCAATATATGTATTGGTACAGGATTCCTTTAATGGGAATGGTTTGTCTTATAGTCAATATGATCTGAAACACATTTTGAGAAGCTCATAACATGTGTTTTGGTTTTTTTTCTCCCTTGTCCTTTGTAATAGCTTCCCTTAGCCATGTTACTAGAAGGCATTTGGATATGCAATGTAGAACAACAGAAAAAAAAAAGGATACATTAAATATATGGCATATCTATGGGTTTAGAAAAGGTACCTTTACTGATGTCATTATGACATTAAACACATGATTACTCTTGATTTATAAAAAGTATATGATACTACTGAACCAAAAGTGCTATGCTAACATCTCATATTTTCCTTAGATTGCCCTACGAGTCACCTGAAGTGATTTTTTTTTTTTCTTAGAGATGATCTAATTTCATTTATATTTCTTATTTACTGGAAATAATAATAATAAAAAAATACACTCTGTATTGTTCCCTGCTCTTTTTAAATCCAATCCTGCAAATGCTTAATAGCCAGAATAGGAATGAATGATGGTTCTACAAAAGTTAATGGACTCCTGCAGTTTTAAGATCCCACTGTGCATAGTGCTTACTATCAAGAACAGTTAAAGCACCACCAATGGACAACAACTCCTAGTGAGCACTGTGCTGGCAGCAAGTATCTGCAGCTTCACGTATTTTTGTGGATTCATGGTTCAGTTTACATTATGTTATCAAAAAAAAAAATGTTGCTTGGTAGTGTTCTCAATTTTTAAAGAAGTTTTTCTTCCTCTGAAAGACCATCCTGTTAATATGAATTTCTGTGGGCTTTATTTTGGAAAGCTTTTAGGAATGAGCTAGTCTTGTCCTTCTTCTTGCTGTTCCCCCTGGAAAAATTGGAAAAAGATTTGTAATTGGTACCTATAATTATATGCAATATAGTTACACTACATGCTGCATTCACCTGTGAAACAGACAGTGAACAGGAAAGACAAAGCCTGATACTGAATTTTTCACTCTTGTGATGGCAACCAGGGGATTACAATGATTTCTCAGTTTCTTAGCTGATCAAAATAATGTAGAATTAGTGATTTACAAATCCCAGAGTGGGGAATCCCACAGCCATTTTCACACTCCAGAACCCTCAGTGAGTTTGCAGACAACACCAGTCTGGGTGGCTGTGTTGATTTGCCAGAGGGTAGGGAAGCTTTACCGTGGGCCATGAGCAGACAGTGTGCACTTGCAGCCCGGAAGGCAAATCACATCCTGGGCTTCAATAAAAGAAGCAGGACCAGCAGATCGAGTGAGGTGATTCTGCCACTTTACTCTGCTCTGGTAAGACCACACCTGGAATACTACATCCAGATCTGGAGCCCTCAATACAGGAAGGACATGGACCTGATGGAGTGGGTCCAGAGGAGGGCTGCAAAAATAATCAGANAACACTGGTGAGGCTTGAGTACTGTGTTCAGTTTTGGGCCCCTCATTACCAGAAGGACAGTTCTGGAGCATGTCCAGAAAAGGGCAATGAGGCTTGTGAAGGGCCTGGAGCACATGGCCTACAAGGAGCATCTGGGGGAGCTAGGGTTGTTCAGCTCTCTACAACTGCCTGCAGGGAGGTTGGAGTGAGGAGGGGGACAGCCTCTTCTGCACTGTGACAAGTGAACGGGAGTAGCAGAAACAGTTACAAGCTGTGCTAGGGGAAGTTTAGGCTGGATATCAGGAAATACTTCAGAGAGGGTTATCAAACATTGGAATGGACTTCACATGGGGGTAGTGGAGTGACTGTCCCTAGGGATGTTCAAGCGGTTTGTCTACCTGGCACTTGGGGACGTGGTTTAGTATCAGCTCTTCAATGTTAGGTCAAGGGTTGGACTGGATGATCTTTTAGGCCTCTTCCAATCAGATATATTCTGTGGTTCTGTTAATCAAATCTCAATTTTATGGCTTTATGCTAATCTGAAACACTGTTTGACTGAAGCACAGGATCTAGGTTGTTTTCAGATAGAAAAAAAATAAATCTAGAAACCTAATCATTAACAATAACAAGCTTTGTTAAAATTCATTTTTCTTCTTAAAGTATAAATGTAACTCTTTACTTTCAAAGTCTGTTTCCTTATGTTCTCCCCTCCCATTAGTTTTGGATGTAGTGTAGAATAGTATTTGATGCATGCTAAACTGTTTACATTTTGCTTTTACCTTGTGTCCTCCTGGTTGCTTGCGCTTTCCGTGCAGGAGCTTCTGGAAAATAGATATGTTGTAGTCAGAAGTTATTTGTAAGAATCTTTGCATTAAAATTCATTAAGAAATGTTGGAAACCCGTTTCTGTCTTGCAAATTTTGTACTTTAAGCTTTTTCAGTATATTAAAAATTCTGAGCCATTAGCATGTTGACTCGATCACCTGAAACATGAACACTTATAATACAATTCATACATTTCTATTTTGTTCAGTCATCCAACATACCAATGTTTCAAAAGTGTTTTTAACAGTATGAATTCATCCTTATTGTCATGTGTTTTTGTGTAAGAGCATGACAGACTGATATTATTTCACTTTACTCTTTTTCTAAGGAAAAAAAAGGGCAGTAAAATAATGACGCTCTCGCTGAATTGGAGATGAAAATACAGAAAGGTTGTATTGAAAATGTGCAGAAAAAGATAGGGCATACATCAATCCTTAACATCTAATACAGATACAGGATACATGAGAATTCCCCCAAAACCTTCCCCCCATCCAAACTAAAACCACCAAAACCACTACGGTGCTCATTATCTCATTATCTCATTATTATGCTCCTTATCTCCCATCCCCCATTGTCTCTCATGAGGCTCAAGTAGGCTGTATTCAGTGCAGCCCCTGGCCTTGAAGACCTTGGTCTACAGGGGTACTGCTCTCATAGTTACTTAGTTAGCCAGACAAGGATCCATCTGGAGAGCTGGAAAGGCAGGGAGAAAAGAATGAATTGACCTTGCTGCTTACTTTTAAAGTGTTTGCAGGCTTATGGGATTGAATAACATAATTAGGATATTTGTGGAAGACCAGTTCATCCCCTGGGATGGATCTTGGTCTCTATAGTTCTTTTAGGAAATCTGGGATAACCTGGAACCTCTCAAACCACAACACTTATTTATACTGATCTCCTGCAGGTGGTTAAATGATGTAGGCAGGTGAAAGGACGTTTTACCCATGCTCTTCTCTCAGCAAACACTAACACTGTCAGCAACCTAAACCACTCAGGTTAATGTACAGCCCAAGAGTCAGTTTCTGCTTTTGGCAGAGGATGTCTATATCTGCTGTATAGGTGATATGCTTGAAACTCAACCATCACAAGATGTCACTTCTGATGTAACTGCACTGTGAGTCCACAGTGTGAATCCACATTTAGAGTTCAATTGATTTTCCCAGAGACTTCTGTTTTAAGGATAGAGTAGAGCAAGTGCTAAAGTACCACCTTCAATAGTTGCCTTTCCTGCACACTTTGTACTACTCAACATTGAACTTAGTTATACAAACACTGTGGTATGCCTTCAGTATTTAGCACAGACTTAAAAATTTAGGAAGTGGAAGTGTATTTATTTAACTCCGTTCTTCACAAGCCAGAATTTTTTCCTGAGAATTTAGTTCAAAGGCTGACAGAATAACTTATTCTGCATTATTGGCATTGGAAAGGGCACCCATACAAATACAAAAGAAACCTAAACAAGCTACTTAATACCTTCAAATTAATACCTTTAAAAAAATAATAGTTAAACTCAAATAACCAATTCCTGGTATAAAGCCAGGCTTTAGTGTATTTGGCTGCTTTAAATGATTCATTTTGGACCTTGTCACCATTCAGCTTTTTCAAACACATTTTTCAACACGTTTAACAACAGGATAAGGGCATAGAAATTCCAAGACCCTGTGAGATATTTACTCATGCCCAGAGGTTACATTCCCTCCACCCTAACCCTCCTTTCACCAAGGTGAGAATCCCTCACATCAACAGATCTCATTAACGTAGAGAGGAAATAACTCAAGATAAAAGCAACTCACGTGGTCTTCTTCTGGATGTGCTGCTTAGAGGAAAGACAACTCTTATGGTATGTGTTCCTTCAAATGGTTTACCTAAGCTTTGTGGATAGACATTTCCTCTTGTCTACTGTGCTTGCCAAATCTTTTAACTAGTTCTAGCCACAAGACAAGCCTCAACATTTTTCTCTGCAACATCAGTGAAAGTTTGTTTTTTTTTTCCAAAACAATTCATGCTAAAATATTGGCTTCAGACTTGAGTAATTTTTTGTGAATAGATACTAGAAAGCCCTACCTGGAATGATCACCTCAGACAAAGCAGGTCTTAGTGATACTGCATTTTTAGACAAACTAACCTTCTAGATGGACTTTCTTGATTTCTCTCTCGATAATCTGTGGCTCTCCCTCAATTACTTTAGTAACCTTGGTGTATTCAGTTCCAGCTATGGTAAGCATCAAAAACAAATTAGTTAAAACTGGCATAGTAATTTTCCATATGCAAGGAGCCTTGAGGGGAAACTGTTACTTTGGGGGTGTCTGTAGGCCACCAGGTTATCCATGTCATTAGGACTTGCTGATTTCATTGTCATTGCCACAGGTGATTTCTTCTCTAGGGCTAAGAGCCATTCATTGCAATCTTGGCTGAAGTTTTGTTTCAGCAAAGACTGCCAGTTGTGGTAAGTGGTGCTGGATACTGTATAAGTAGAATTACAGCTCACATTAAATCATTCTTGTACTTTAGATAGTACTAATTCATTCATCTATGACTGGAATTGGATATAAATGCTTTGAGAATTTTCAGTAAAATAAAAGTAATTTGATGTAGACAAGAGGGTCATAAAGCATCACCAACATCCTTAAAGCAGAGTGTGTACCTGCTTTTGATGGCTAAGGTATTATCATGGCAGCCAAGAGTAGCTGACTGGATAAATCATGGAAAAGACAGAGGTAAATCAAATGAAAACAAGACACAAATCTGCCTGTTTGATCCGTTCTGTGAAGTAGGATGCTTATGCAAAATAACATATAATAGCAAGGAAAAATAGCAAGAATTCAAGAGGCAATTTTGTAATCTCCAAATTTACTACAGAGAAACTACTTATCAATTGTAGTTGTTAGGTTCTGGCATCAGAACTAACAGCAGAATTTTGAACAGTTCTTTAGACAAAGTTTGATCCTGCTTTTTACTGCCTTGGCTGACATAATTAGAACAGAGTCCAGCATATGGAGAGATTTTCTTCCTATAATTTCTTTCATTTTCAATTTTCCTTTAAATACTCAAGGCTGATACAGACATTTCCAGAGACCAACCCTTTCCATATAGCTACAGAACTCAAGATGGATAAAAGATAAAAAGACTGCTGCAAGTCCCTATTCTGCTCTGATTATTATAGGTAAATCCTGTCTTTGATCTGTAAAACTACAATTTAGGTTTTTAAAATAAAAATGAATACAGTGAACAGTATTCATAGCATATCTTAGCTTTTCTCTAAAACTAGTTGTATCATCATCTAGGACATTTTTGTTTGGTGGAAATCTATTCAGTCATTCAGCCATCACTAAATTTTTTACTTAACTGAAGTTTAAGTCAAATTCACAGAATAGTTCCTTTGAATGACTACAGGATTCAGTTCAGTGAATACATTGCTGTATGTGACCTATTTGACTGTTATTTGAAAGTGAGCATAAAATGAAGTGAATTCAGTTAATTTATGCCAAGAGAAACATCTATATGTATTTTTGAGCTTCTGACTCATGTTTACACTAACATTTCCTGAAAACAACACTTGAATTCTCTTTATTCCCCATTGCTATTATAGATAGGTTTTCTAATCTACATTAAGCAGACAACATTCCATATTCATAGATAAAGATTAATTTCATAAGCACAAGTTTTTTTTACCAGTTTTCTACAGCTACTGGTTATATATTGCCAAAACTGTTAGAATTAAGAGAGAAAGAAGGAGAGGAAACCATTCCTTGAAGTGCTATATTTGAAGATAATTAAAGTTAATGCCTTGATATCCATTACCTGTAAGTACTGAAAAGAAGGATGCTAAACATGCCTTTAAATATTAACTTGAGGGCAATGAATATTCATTTCTGAAGAACTGTTAAGTAAAATAAATTTGCCTATTACAATTTTCCACTTCATAAGTATTTTTCACAGATTTAAATTTGCTGACAAACACAGTTCACAGCAAGAACAAATCTTCATTGCTCCCCTGAGTTTTAATTAGATAACTTTTTAAAGACTGAAAAAAGCCTTTTTTTTTGTTTTTTCTTTTTTTTTGTTTTTTTTTTTTCCTTTCTCCCATGATCAGTATCATAGGATTGATTAAGGAAACTTTGCTACTTTTTCCCATTTCACAGAAATTTGGCACTTCATGCATTGAATTCTACTTTTTCTCCCATTAAAATTACACTCGCTCTATGTCAGTCTTTAAAATGTCAACATATCTGAAAGGGGTTTCAGTTATCATAACCTGTTGCAACAAGGTTAGTTATAGTACACTGAATTACCTCCCTGAAGAAGTCTTTTGATTTCTTCATCTTCAAGTAAATGACCATCACCTTCAATAAATTTGGTCACCTTGGTAACCTCTGATAGGACACAGGTTATGGCGAAAAGTTGATTTACAGAAAACATTTGACAGTCTGATAACAGCATATTACTGAATTACAAAATCCATCTCTTAAGATATCAAGTTCCAGTAAATGCCCTATTTATGACAAACAGCCTGGTATATGTGAGACCAAGGCAACCTTCATTCTGGAGTTGGCTGGAATGTGAAGATCAGAGACATAAACCAGAATGTTAAATTTGTGTATTTCTCAGATTCTGAGGTTTAAGCTGTGATCTTTTATTAGGGACATCTTTGCTGAAAATGTGGAGTATTCATTCAGTAAATAAGTAATATATATATTTTTTTTTAAATGAATTTTTAAAACACAGGATACTAACCTTCCTCAAGTAATTTCTTTAACTTCTCTTCATTGTCTGGACCCCCTGCAGTAATTCTGGTATATTTTATCTCAGGACCTGAAAAAAAAAAATGTGTGAAACAGTGACTTTCACCAGTTACTTTATGTTATTTTTGCCTATTTAAAGCTTAGGATGGTTCAACAGTTAACATGCTTTGATCTGCTTTTATGATCACTTCAGCTTTCACTATGTCCCAAATTAAACTGAAAGAGGGATACAAATAATAGTTAGAGCTATTAAAGAAAATGCTTACATAAATTAAACATTCTTGAAGTAAGATGACATTTTAAACACTTTGTTAGTATTAAGTCATAGATCAGATACTTCCTAAGTGCAAAACCTGCTTAAATGCATTGCTTTAAGTCAATATTTTTTGCTTTTATTATTGGTGTGAATTATTTGAGAACTTCACCTTTGAGATCCTTTGTCAGCTACAGAGAAGAGAGAAACAACAGGTCTGAAACACTGGCAATTCACATTATATTGACCACTTTATGTGGGATACTGCTGAAACTTGAATTTGAGAAATGAGCAAAAGGTATTTTCTCCTCCAGAAATTCTGTGTGGAAAAATAGTACCATGTTTATTCAAAAAACACCAATGCTTTTCATTCATTTGTTTTCATCATGGTAAAAATGTATGAAAATACCTGAAGTTTATAACTTCTCTCTTGCTTGAATGGCTTCTTATATTTAATGTTTTTTTTTTTTTTCTAAATAAACTGAATATTTAAACTTTCTGCTAAGTCAATTTACCAGGAGTTAACTCTCCTCAACTTACAACTGCATTGGCATTTTAATAGCAGATTCAAACTGCTATTTCACCAAAGGGATCAAAATGTGTTAGCAGAAAAATTGTGACTGCTTAAATATGCCTCACTTCCTTATAAATTTCTATGAAGTTTCTAAGATTCTTAAAGAAATATCTCATTAGTAGGTCAAATATAAATGGAATTGGCCAAAGAGATTGAAAGTTGCTGTGGGAGAAGGTCAAGGAACACAGGAAAACATTGATTTTATCTTATATCAGCTGAATAGATATATCTAATGTGGATGTCTGTTCGATCAAGGCCACTTCTTACAGAGAAACAGAGAAGTTCTTTTTCTGATGTGGTTGTCAAGGAAGGCTGAGATGACATGCAAAAGTAGGTATCTACAAACTGAAAGTCTGCCTTTGGTCAAAGGAGAATTTACTAGGGGATTTACAACTCTAAAGTCCACCAAGAAAAAAAAAAAAAGTTTTCTTTCCAAAGCAAAGATCTGCTACTTTCATATGTAATGGTGAACTATACTAAGTACGAATAGCTCAGCATAATTTACCTTGAATAATCCTTTCTTCTGTTACTTTTTTCTCTGTCACTTCCACAGGTCGCCCATCAATGATTTTGGTGTATGTTTTAATAATTGGTTCTACAAGGATTTTTAAATTGAAGACATTAATCATGTAACAAACAGTGTTACGAGTGCTGGTTCTGAGATGCTGAAACTTACCCAAGTACACAAGGAAATATCATAAATTATTTTATGAAAAATAGAAATGTTCAGAGAAGACAACTAAGTTTCCTCCAAATCTAGGATGTTCACATTGTGTTTTGCATTTAAAATTACCCTAGATGTGAACTTCTCCATGCCCCTAGCAAAACAGAAGGCAAGGTTTACCTTTATGTCTGAGAAAATTGCCTTTCTGTGACATAATCATGTACTACATTTGATTGTAGGACAACGACCAATTCTTAACTGAGCTAGACATGATGACAGCATGCAAAATGTTTCTGGCACTGTCTTGGCTGTAGCTATGGGTTACGACTAGGCAAATAACAATATTTTTAAGTGCATGAAAATGAAAAGATATCATAAAATTACAACACCTTGAGAAGGCTGTATTAAGCCAGAACAGAGCAGTTTCTAACAAATCACATGAATCATCTACATGAAGTAGAAACTGACTGGGAATGATGAATGCTTCAAGTTTTAACTAATGCAAATTGAGTTGCTGACAGCATACCCACCTCCATGAATCACTTTAGTTATTGTCTCCCCTTCCCTGACTATTTTGAACTCAGGTTCCCCTTCAATTAATTTAGTGATCTGTGAGATAGATGGGTCTGTGACATAGGGAAAAAACAACATGTTACAAATAGTCATGAAAATATTTATGGTATTCCACAGGGATGAAATGAAGCTGCCATTGCTGCTTCTGCTATAAATAGATTACTGTAACAAAGGATGTTTTAAATCTGAGAAGCCATGTGCAGCAATGGTGTGCAATCTTGTGATTCTTCCCATGCTATACTTTTACATCCTATTGTAAACTTACTATTTGCAAGTTGTTTTGGTTTTTTTTTTTTACTTTTGTGTATCTGGTACTTTTAAGATCTGTCAATTAGTCCTAGGCAAAAAGCAGATCCTCAGCAGCTGAAAGAAACTCTCTCTATATAAATATTGGTAAAAGCTCCTTGAAGAATTAATGGAAGTTTCTAGCTATTGCTCTGCTAGCAATCAGCATGCAAACTGTTGTGTGAAAACTTAGAAAAGAACTAGAGAGAAAAATTTGTAATGTTATTTCCTATTAGCTGTATATTTTCAAGTGGAAATTAGGTCTTTCAAATAGGCCTTTTTATGTTGTTTTGGGAGTCTTTACTTGTTTGGTTTTTTGTTTGTTTAGGGATGTTGATTTGTTGTTTTGGGATTGTATTTCACTATTTTTTTAATCTACCAAGACTTGGCCACTGGTCACCTATCTTAAAGAAAAACAAAACTATATAGACTCCAGAGATCAGCTGAAATGGCTGCAAGGAGATCTGTCAACATTAAGAGTTACAATTCTTTGAGTTTCATGGGAGAAGTCATCTTTATTTCTGTGGCCCATTACTGATCAGCATTTAACAATAAGTTTTCAACGTGTGCCTGGTGTTAACTACTGAAAGCAGTAGAAATCAGGCTAATGAATGTCCTTTAATAGTAACAAATCCAAACATACATTTTTTTATTTGGTTTTGCAACAGGCAATGATTGCAGAAATTAGAATTTAGAGATCAATATATGTGATATACTTATTTGCTGCAAATGAGATATGGTAGCATCATAATGATGACCAGTTATCACAGAGCTCTCTTCATGTGAGTTTTAAATAGCTGAATGATCAATTGCTTTTAAAGAAAAATTCCAACAAGCCTAGCTGAAAAAATTAATAAATATTTTGAAGAAACAGTCTTGCAAGATTCATTCATGTGCTTGTGGTTTAAATTTAGAGACATTTTTGCATATCCCTTAGATGAAGACTGGGAAACAAAAATCAGCATATATACTGGATAGTGTCTAATTCTGAATGGGGTGAAGCACAGAGAAGCTGTTGAAAACACAAGCTCATGTCACTTATGCTGGGAGAAAGTCCTCCCAGGAGTAATGATTAAACAGTCTGGATAAAGTTGTCACAATCATATTTAATTGTCTTTCTCCTCAGCTGAGCTCAAATGGATTCTCCTTGAGCATTTCTATTTCAGTTGGAAAGTGGAACTCATTAGCAGTGTACTTGGGCTAATGAAGCTAATTGAAGTTTTATTTAAGTAAAGTGATATTGATAGTCTCAATCCAACTTTTTTGTTCTCTTTAGTCTCACCACTAATCTTTAAGTCATGCTTTTGCCTCAGGAAAGTCTGGCTAATAGTCTTTTCCAGGCATCTGACAGATATTGGTATTTAGAACTGATTGAAAAGTGGAAAAAAACCAAAACTTTTCTTTGAAGTACAAAAACAAAATCTACTTCATATTTGGAAAATGTTCATAGAAAAAGGAGAAAATCTATTTGGGTAAGATAGTTACGGAAAATCTTTTTATACAAAAATATTTCAGCCAGTTCTAATTGCAATATTTGTATCTTTGCTTTTCCAGCAAAGTACTGAATATCCTGGAGTTACATAAAAAAAAAAAATCATCTTATTAAAGGAATATAGACAATATATATTTTGTATATGTATGTGAACATATACAGAAACATATATCTAGTTTACCTTCTTCTCTGATGATGGGCTGGACATTGCTTTCAATTATGTTAATTTCTGAAAGTATAGAAAATGGAATATAAAGCACATCCCATTCTCACAGGTTCTTTATAGCAATGATCAGTTTGGTTTGGTATGGTTATAATGATGAGGATAAAATCACAGATAGTAAATGGATGGAAAAGTAACTGAAAAGGATCTGGAATATGGATTTTGGTTCTAGTTACTAAATACTGCTGTATACAACTCACCTGGATACAGATTCTATTGGCATGCCTTTGTGCCTTATGAAATCCATGATAATGTAAGGTGCATAATAACAACTGCTCATACAATTTCATGTCTAAAGATTTGCACAACTCCCTGATGTAGCTTAAATTCAAATCTTACTCTTTTCTTTCCATTAGGGAGCTGCCTTGTAAACAGAGGAAACTGACACTCAAAACTTTTCAGACACTCAATAGATCATCAGAGAGCATGACTGTGGTGCCCTTGGGAGATCAAGTTGTCCCTTCACATGTAAGACAAACCCAAGAATTTATTGAATATCTCTTAAAGATCATTATGAGACTCATATCCATTCACTGGTAGAGAAGCCTTCAGTGGTAGAGGTCCCAGCTTTCTATTCCTGCATTCATCTAAATAAATATTTATCTTGATGTCTGAGATTGACCTCTCTAGCTTGAGTTTACAGGCATTACTACTTACGCTGCTCTCACTGGTTGTGGGATTTAGAATCATAGAATATCTTGGGTTAGAAGGAACTCATAAGGATCACTGAGTTCAACTCATTGCTCCTCCCAAGACTATCTAAAAAGAAGCCATATGACTAAGAGCATTGTTCAGATGCAACTTGAGCTCTTGACAGGCTCAGTGCTGTGACCACTTCCCTGGGGATCCTGTTCCAGTCACTCTTAGTGAAGACCTTTTTCCTAATGTCCAGTTTGAAATTTCCCTGATGCAGCTCCATGTCATCTTCAGCAAAGCCTTTGACAGAGTTTCCCACAGCATCCTTCTGGAGAAACTATCTGCTTACAGCTTGGATGGGTGGGCAATTCACTGAGCTAAGAATTGGCTGGATGGTAGTGAATGGAGTTAAATCCAGTTGGCAGCCAGTTACTTGTGGTGTTCCCCAGGGCTCAGTACTGGGGCCAGCTCCTTCTAATATCTTTATCAATGACCTGGATGAGGGAATTGAGTTCACCCACAGTAAGTTTGCAGATGACACTAAACTGGGTGGGAGTGTTGATCTGCTGGAGGATAAGAAGGCTCCGCAAAGAGATCTGGACAGGCTGGATTAATAGGACAAGGTCAGTTGTATGAGATTTAACAAAACCAAGAACTAGGTCCTGCACTTGGGTCACAACAACCCCAGGTGACATTAGAGGATTGGGAGAAAGTGGCTCAAAAGTTTCCTGTCAGAGAAGGACCTGGGGATGCTGGTTGGCCTTCATCTGAACAAGATCTAGCAATGTGCTCAGGTGACCAAGGAGGCCAACAGCATCCTGAACTGTATCAGGAACAGTGTGGTCATCAGGAGGGGGGAAGTGACTGTGCTTCTGTGCTCAACACTCCTCACATACTGCGTTCAATTTTGGGTCCCTCACTACAAGAAGGACACTGTGTTTCTGGTGTGTGTCCAGAAAAGGGCAAAGCTGGTGAAGGATCTGGAGAACAAGTCTTACAAGGAACAGCTGAGGGAACTGGAATTGTTTAGGGAGAAGAGGAGGCTGAGTGGAGACCTCATTACTCTCTACAATTCCTTGAAAGGATGTTGTAATGAGGTGGGGGTCAGTGTCTTCTCTCTAGTATCAGGTGATAGGATGAGAGGAAATGGGCTGGAATTGTGCCAGGGGAGGTTTAGACTGGATATTAGGAAATATTTATTTATGGAAAGAGTGGTCAGCCGTTGGAATGCATTACCCAAGGAAGTGGTGGAATCACCATCCCTGGAGGTTGTATTGGGGTGTTGAAGAAATGTGTGGAGATGGCACTTCAAGGTGTGTTTTAGTGGCCACGATGGTGTTAGCTCAGTGGTTGGACTCAATGATCTTAGAGGTATTTTCCAACCAAAACAATTCTATGATTCTATGATTTCCTTGTGTCCTAACTGGTCAGAGAGGAGATCAGCACATACTCATTTTGCTGTACTCCTTCAAGAAGTTGTAGGTTGTGATAAGGTTGCCCCTCAGCATTCTCTTCGAGTAAAGCAAATCAAGCAGCTTCAGCCACACCTAGTAAGTCTTGCCCTTGAGATCTTCCACAATCTTGATTACCCTCCTTTGGACACACTCCAATAATCTCATGTCCTCATACTGAGGTGCCTAAAACAACACACAGTGCTCCAGGTGGGGTTGTACCAGTACAGTGCAGAGTAGGACAATCACCTCCCTCAACCAGCTGGCTATGCTGTGCTGCATGCACCCCAGTACATTCCTGGCCCTTTTGGCTCTCAGGGCACACTGCTGAATCATAAGTATATTGTTGGGAAGTTGAATAATTTCATTGTAACTTCAGTGCTTCCACTCTCAGTTTTCAAAAGTCTGATGTAACAATCTTCATTTCTACTGAGAAACATAGGTAGAATCTTACAGAAATTTAATCATCTGCCTAAATCCCTATTTCTTCACAATCCAAAGCTTCATCAGGATCTTTATCTTTCAACACTTTGCTTCAACAGGTTCCACTCTATACGTAGAAATGAAATGCAAACTCTGAGACAGGCTTTGAGAGACAGTAAAAGATTCATTTTTCACACAAACTTCCTAAAGAGAAAATGGTCAGAACAGCTACCTCCTGCACAAGCCTCAAATGTGCATGTGTAAGAAACAGGTGGAACAGGCACACTCTGTCCCTCTGGAAGCATTTATGGAAAAAAAAGCATCTCAGTGCAGAGTTTGGTCAATGCTACATTGTGGAGAGTCAATGTTGTACAACACGTTAGAGAGAGAGGCGGTAGAACTCTGCTATGCTCCAAGCACTGAACTTTGGCTAAAAAATGAAAACCAATCTTTTCCATATGTATTTTGCCTACCCCAAGGAGTCTGAATAGCTTACTTCAGGGTTACTTCCTTGTTACATATCTGGAAAGGGGAAAAACACATACAGTAGCACAACAGCCAGAAACATTCTGACTCTTTCTTCCTGTGTTTCATTGGCACATCTTACTTTCCCAGAAATTGCTTTCTTTTTGATTGGAAAAAAAAAAATAATCACAGTTCAAGTCTGGAACTGGCAACCTTTTAAAAAAAGCAATCTCAAATCCATCTGGAAGTATTTTAAATTAACTTACTGTAAAATGTCAGTGGAATCTCTTTGAAGGTACTGTCACGAACAAACTACAAATACAGAAAAATAATGTTTCAATTTAGAAGGAAGAGCATTTGCCTCCTAGTTTCCTAATCAGTGTGGGTAGGATTCACTACCTCATTTATCTAAAAGTTAGGCTGTGTTATTTGCCTAGATCCTCTCATTAACTGCTAGAGGAGAATGTAATCTCAAGAGGATAGCTGAGATAGATAAGGATTTTTTTTTTCACCCCTCTACACAGGCTTTTGAGGCTAGTAGGTTTAATGACATAGCATTTTAGCCACTCAATATTTCTTTCAAAGAAGAATTGCCTCAAGGACTTAGAAGCAATTTATTTTGCTGGAGAGATATAGCATAAATGAACAAAAGAGCAAATTTTGGCCAGTTCACACTGGAGTTATCCAAATGTAAATATTCTACAACTATTTGGTGTTGAAAAGCAAATTCCATTGAGTGCAATGTATCATTCATGATTATATTAGTGTAGCTGAGAGCTTTCAATGTGTTGCTTACTGAAGAAACAAAGAGAGCAGAAAATTACTTATGATTTATGACATAAATGGTTTCACATACGCTGCCAAAATGATGAAGGGATCATTATTTTAAACGTACCTTAATTTGAATGTACTTAATCAGTTTCTTCAGAATTGTGAGTAACTGGTCATTTCCAACAGGCAAATCTGACAAAAGAAATAGGAATAGATGAGGAAGCATGCATCTGTGCTCTTTTTGTTTTCATTTATAGTCATCAGGAGATGTAATCACTCTTAAACGCTTACAAAGATGTGCATTTATATATATATATTTTTTTTATATATATAAAGAGAGAGAGAGATTCTTCTGTATTAGTGGAAAAGAGTCTACAACATCTTGTCTTCCATGTATTTGAATTTCACAGAATTTCACAGGATCACAGAATGTTAGGGGTTGGAAGGGACCTCAAAAAATCATCCAGTCCAAACCCCCTGCTAGAGCAGTTCAGCTGTACCAGATCACACAGGAACATATCCAGGAAGGTTTTGAATATCTCCAGACAAGGAGAATTCACAACCCCCCTGAGCAGCCTGTTTCAGTGTTCTGTCACTCTCACAGTGAAAAAAAAAATTCCTCATGTTTGCATGGAACTTCCTATGCCTCAACTTCCACCCATTGCCCCTTGTCCTGTCATTGGGCACCACTGAGAAGAGCCTGGCTCCCTCCTCTTGGCACTCAGCCTTTACGTATTTATAAACATTAATGAGGGCAAAGAGTTGCCTTTGTTTCAAGTATGGTTCTTCCACAAAATTAGTAGTGAGGGAAACCATCTGTTTCTTATGCAACAGAGGAATTGTCTCTTTAAAAAGAATGAATTTTTAAAGTTATTGCACGTATATAACAGATTCAGAAGAATGTGTATGAATTCCATGAACTAACAACTGACCTGCTGGATACAAGAGTTTATCAATAACATGAATGACACCATTGGTTGCCATGAGATCAGGTTCTCTTGATTTCAGTTCATTAACTAGAACAGTATCGTTTACCTGGTAAAAGATGAAAACAGAACACAAGTTTTTAGCCTCATTAAAACCAACCCTAAACCCTAATAAAAAAATTCAGAGAAATATATTCCACTCTGTAACATCAAATCCTTGTTAGAAGTCTGTATTAGGGAAACTTCTTTTAAACACTTAACTGTTTTCAAGTAGAGTTTCCCTCCTTGAATGGTTTTAAGAATGTTTGTCACACCAGGCTCAAAACCGCTTCCAATGAAAACTCCTTGTATCAAGTGGTAAAGTAGAATATTCCTGAGAGCATTTTTGTCTCCTATTTGAAAAGAAAATAGAAGTATAAATTAAATGGTAATGGATAGTTCCTTCTGGCAATTCTAAGTATTCACACAAGCTTGAGGCAGAATTAAACATAGTACAAATGATACTACCATGAAAGTACAATGTAAATCTGTTATAATGGCATTTTAAAGGGAAAAAAAAACAACCCTGACCGAAAGGCCCTTAGAACATAATCTTAAAAGATTACATGAGAACTTCTATACAGAAGAATAGAAAAGTAAACTACATTTCCTGTTTTTTAAATTATCTTATTTGCTTGTACCTTTACTATGATTCCCTCCCCCCCTACCCTTTCCTTAAATATGCTCTGCAAATTACTTGCAAACAGTTGCAAGATCACTAAACATTCTGCAGTATCAAATTTTATCAAGCTGCTAGATAAACTCCAGCCTTAACACTATTGGAATTAAAGGGAACCACAGCTAACAATCAATACAATTAATTATTCTCTTCTGAGTCATCTTGAGAAGACTGAGAATGTCACAAGTTTATACACACATTATCTCCTGTCTGGAGCAGGAGAAAGCTGCTATTTACTTAAGGCAGAAAAGGAGCCACTCTGAGTGCTGGTTTTGTCATTTCTTGCACAAAACAGGCAGCTTGGAGAAGATGGGAAGAGGCAAAAACCTCCATATTTCAAAGTTTGACATTTCTATTTGGGAAGAAAAGCGGAAAAAAAACCCCAACATTCATGAGACTGTCTTAAAACTAAATGGATTCTGGAGCCCAATTTAATGTCCTAACTAGAATCCCTGTTGCTCTGGGTCCATGTGTTGTGGTAGGCTTAAACAGCCTGAAATGGGCATATACATGTCCTGGCTTGCCCAGATATGTTTTACTGCTCTCCCTCCTTCTGTTGTGGGGAGAAGCAACTGTGGGAAAGAGGACAAAGAACCTGGAGCCCAAAAGACTCTGTATGGATAAAAAGACATGAGCAGGTAACACAATGGGCTCTGCCACTGTATTCATGCTTGCTTGCTGCTACCTGCTGACATTGCTCACTGCCTTATTGTATCCTGGAAAGTGTCTGCCTCGAGTTTACTGGGAGCAGGCTCTAAATGCCTCCATGAGATATGCCTGCATAGTCAGCACGACATCGTGCTGAGACTGCACATGGCATTGCATCCTGCCTGCATCTGAAAGTCTCCTGCCAAGACAAGAAGTCCTGGAGATACACAGATCATCCAGAGGAGTCAGGATCAGGTCAGAGACAGTCTGGCTCCCTCACTCAGCACTCTGTGAAGCCTGGGAAGAATCAGAAGCCTCAGTGGCTGACAAGACAGTAACAGAATTCCCTGAAAGCATTTGGGGTACTGTCTGAACCTGTAGCTAGCCCCATGAGTCAGGAGATTAATATTTGTGAGTAAATATTTAAAACCTCTTGTAATTCACCATTGCCTTCTGCCATAAGCAGAAAGGAGCTTCTTGAGTCCATCTACTAGGCAAGCAGTATATTGACTGCTAGTGGTATATTGACCACAAGTGGTTTCTTGACCACAGAAACCTTCCCTTCCAGTTCAATCGAATTCAATTAATGTTATATATTTTTTCTAGATCCTGTATTATTATCTGTATAATGTTTCCATGACCATGTGAAGAACCAATTATTATTAAAATTAGTAGTCAGGGAGGCAAGACTCCTGAATACCAAAATTAATAAACAATATTAATTTTGGAAAAATATCATCTCACATTAATTAATTACCTTTCCATTGCACCATGATGGTTCAGAGTTATAGGACAGGCTGTTGTAATATCCACAACCATACCAGGAGACAGGGTACTAAGTAGAGCAGTTTAAAACAAATTTGTTTGCCATTACATGGAATATCAGCCATTCTATTACAAATTTTACACTCTGCTACTTCCAATTACACACTGATATTGATTGTTATTAAGAGTTTCAGTCCTGATGATACTGCAATGGAAATACTCTCTGGTTCTAATTTTCCTGATGCCTCTTTCAGTGAACATTCTCCTTTTCCCATTTTTTGCGTCGATCAGTGATAATACTGCAATTCACTCTACTACTGAAATATGCTATATACTCTTTCTCTTCCCACTAAAACTGACATTTTTTGGTGTTACCTGTGAATGATCTAGTCATGTATAACCTAAATATTGCTATTCAAAGACTATTTTCAAATTTAGATTATCTTTGTTCTATATCACAATAGTCATTGGTTAAAACAATCATTGGCTTGTGTTCTTCTTAAGGATAAAATTTCTTCACATAGCTTAAAAAAAAAAAAAGAAAGATATTTTAAGGCATAATGTCTGTGGAGAAAGCAACGTAATGTCTTTAAAGACAGCCTAGAAGGAATTTCAGAAAGGAACCTGACACAAAATATTGGACATTCTGATAAAAAAAAAAAAAAAAAGGAAATTTATAAGAGTGTGCAACTTAAAATCTCATCTGCCAAGGAAAGTAAAAGTGAAAACTGACTCACAGCGATAGAAAAAAAAACCAGTACACAAAGCCCCTTCAAAAGCAGAATGGAAAACACAAAAGTATTCTTAAAGCCAGAAATAATCCAAAAATTACGTGGCCTTGGGTACAATGTCAAATTGTAAATTGAAGACAAAAATGGAACTGATAAAATAACTGTGCAGTCCAGTAAAAACAGAACAATGGCACTTATCCAGTTATATCAGTTCATAGTCTTGAGGCAAGCTTCATTTGATTTTATAGCTATCTAATGTTAGTCATTTAGGCTATCAGTTAATTTACTGTTAGTCTCTAGAGACGAACCACACTAGAAGGTAATTTAGACCACCATTGTAACTCTAAATGACTAAAATAAGTCAGATTCATTGTGTCTCAATGAGCTAAAGGCTGTATAGAGCCGAGGTTACTTCTTTATCAATGCTCTGAGCTGGAATCTTTGAAGTCATTAAGGATTCATGGAATTTGGCTTCATGTCTTCAGACTTTGATCTGAAAAGTGCAGGAATGGAAAATGTGACTGACCTTTTGGGATTCAAGGCAACCACTCCTCCTGCACTTGTGTGCAGGCCAGATTCACATTACTCTCAAATAAACTAAAAATACTTAGAGTGTTGTGGCCATAGTCTCCTGCTTGAGTGGGAAATTCTGCAGGTTTGAAGTATTCACTGTGCATTCATTTTCTTATGGAAATAAAGCATGGCATTAAAAAAAAAATATTTTTAATCCTTGTTAAAAATCTACATAAAACTCCAGAATTTTAAGATAGAAAGGAAATACATAAATTGGTATTTAGAAGTAGATATTAAAATATTTAACCTGTAAAGCACAGGTGATATAAGAAATCACTGGAAGGAGGCAGAGAAGAGAGGAAAGACAGGAAAGGCAATGTATCTTTAAATGCAATGGACACAACCAGAAAAAGAAAAATGACAGAAGAGCCTCTTTATTTTGAAAACTCTACAGCAAAGTTGGATTTTACTTACTTATCAATACATTCTTATCGTCATCAGTCAAACCTTTAAAGGCATCGTTAGTTGGAACAAACAGAGTCCATTGTCCAGGCCGTGATAGAACATCATCTAACTCTGCAGCTTTCACCAGACTGAGGAAAATGCTGTTGACAACAGAGACAAAGGACTGATATACGCTGTTGAACTGCAGGAGCTATAGTGGAGTCTAGGTACTTAGTTCCCTCATTTCTGATAAAGCAGCAATCTTTAAACAATCTCACTAATTCCCATAAATAAATACAATGGAGAAGGAAACAGAGAAAAAACAAAGTAAGAGAGTCTTAGGAGTCAAATTGAGGAAAATGTGAGGAAAAAAAAATTGGAAGCTTGGGTTATAATAGAACACATCAGATAAAAACTGCACAGATGTGCTGGTTTGAGGCTAATTGGAATATTTTAATGGATAAAATTAGATTATAGGCTGTGAGAAGAAAAACAATGGTGATGTCTACTTCACTCATAGGCTTGCTGAGATGTTTAAGAATAAGAATACAAAACATAGATAAGACACTCAGGCTGGCAGACACTCTCGGGCTGTCTAGCTTCTTGCTTTCTCCTCTCTGCCGAGTAACCTCACTAACCACTTTCCTTCTAACCTCCTTGGCTGATCCTCCAAACTCACCTTGCATGTAAGGCAAACCTTGGGGTAAGGTATAGGGGTGGGGAGAAGGTGGAAGGGTGGTTGGGAGCCCCTCCTGGGGACTTTGATTTCTGGGAGGGATGTTGTGTTTCTGTATTACCTGTAACTTGTATATTTCTGTAAATATTCCTGTATATAGTGTATATATCTGCTTGTATATTGTGCTAAGCTGTAAATAGAGCTTCATTCCTTAACTTCCAGCCAGCTGAGTTCTAGTCTGGGTGATTTTACAAAGTGTGGGGGGCTGGGGAACTCCCAAACTGTCACAACAGATCAGATAAATGAAGGATACCAAGAAAAGGATGCTCTCTCTAGGAGTATTAAGATACTTACAGAAAGACAGAGATAAGTGGTGAAAGGTTATGCAATCATCCTGTACACATATGGAATTGTACTACTCATCATTAAAGCTACAGACTCTGCTGCATTCATAGCTTTGAATGTACTATCCAGTCCTTTTTATCCTTTTACTCCTCATTCTGATGTGTTACTCACTCCTATACATTGTAAATTACAATTCTAGCATAAGGTCTGGAAGCTCTTTCTGCATACAGTTGGAGGAGAAACAGGGATTTTTATTTTAATCCCTCCTTCTCCCCATTTGGTGGAGTCTTTTGGTGGTTGTTTATTTTTCTGGTTGTATGTGTTTGGTTGTGTGTGTTTTAAGAGAAAATAGCCTGACCTCCTTACCCTCCAAAATCCAACAACTCACAATTATTTCTCAGACCAACTGTGCTGTATATGCAGTTACCCTCTGCAGGAAAATATCAGTGATGTCAAAACCACTCCTCACCTAAAACGCTTGTCATTTCTCAGCATTTCATGCAAGGTCTTCTCTGCCGGATTGATGATCTGTCTGAAGACATGAATAAAACCATTCCTTCCTTCTTTGCTTCCTCTGACCATGCATGAATTTTCAATACACACAGCCTGAAAAAGAGAAACAAGTGTAGTTATTCACACACTTAAACACATTTGATAAAATGAAATGGATGCATACTTCCCCGACTCCTGAATTCAGAAATACTGTTACTTAGTGCCATGGTCTACTTGATTGGACAGGGCTGGGTGATAGGTTGGGCTGGATGATCTTGGAGGTCTCTTCTAACCTGGTTGATTCTATGATTCTATATATATTTCTATGATTCTATATATATATCTTTAAGTCAGACTGTGAATTCTTGCCAGGAAATCTAGTAAGACTTGAGAAAGCAAAAGGAGCAAAGTCTGAAGTAAGTGAATATGGTGTAAATATTTCCAAACCTGATTTTTTTGTTCCCCTTGAGAATATTCTTTATTAGTTCCAAAAACTAACTTTAAAAAAATTGTAATTAATCGAGTGCCAAATCTAGAATCCTGTTTCATTTTCCCAAAGTGTCTTCCATGCAAACAAAATTCTAATTGACAAAGTAAATGTTTCAGGTTTCATTCAGCTTGGTCTTTTATTCTTTCATGACTCTTCATTTTCATAGTTGGGATACATAGAGTTAGAAAGATTTACTGACTTACTGTGCGATACACAAAGACTCTAAGCGTTTTTCCTCCAATTGTCTCCAGCTCTTGTCCATTGTAGAGTTCATTGAGCCCAACTTTCACTTTTATAATATGATTCTGCAGGATCGTTCTAAGAAGGCGTTGATCCATCCTTAAGGTGTCGTCTGCAAAGCCATTTAGATATTTGTATATAGTGATATATATGTACACACAGTGATTTTACATTCAAATAAAGTTAACTCTGGGTGTATATTGAAAAAAACAAACCAACAAAACTAAACAAAAGAACCCCAAACAAACATGGAAATACAGAATCTTTCTTTGAGTTAAAATCTGAGGACAGATCTGTGTATAGAGAAAATGAAGTATTTTGCTTCAATTGCAATCGCTTAAAGGCAGGCGTGAAATTTTGACACAGACCTGATTAACTACTATAAATACTACGACATAATTTACATGTGGGTCTGCTCCATCTTCCAAATTACTATTGTTCTGCTTACAACTTTTGCTTTCTGCACATGGACTTAAAAACCTTTCAAAATTTGGTTCTGTGGTGACAAGTTAACACTCAGATTCTTAGGGAAAAGGCAGGATGCCCGTGTGGTCACTTCTGTTAATATTATATTTATATCACTTTATTTCTGATTTAATGAACTGGAAAATATCAAGAGCTGTGCAGCTTGCTGGTTAGAATTGTTTGGTCTTTCTGCATGGCATGTATTTGGTAAAGATGAAATATCTCTATTTCTTTATGGCTATCTTCTCTTGACACTCTACTGAGGCATAGTTGAAAATTGCCTTCTTAGCATATATTCTTGTTTACTTTGACATTCAGAGCATAATATTTTAAGGCTACTAACCTGAGAAAGCACCATTGAGAGGTGCCAGGAGAGTGTATTGGCCTTCTGGTCTTAAAGAAGATCTCAGTCCTAGCTGTGCCACCAGGTCTGTAAAAGTAGTCTGCTGGGCACCCCCAAGCTCAAAGACTTGCTTGGCTGTATGTAAAGGAATAAGACAAGGTATTTTAAGACACAGTTATTCCTTTTCCTGATTTGGATTCTTTGCGCTTATTCATAACAATACATTTGATGGATTCTAGGCAAGATTACAAAAAAACTTCTTCAGAAAACATCACTGACCAGAATCAGGAATAAGCACTTGATCAATGAGATGGATAACACCATTGCTTGTCACAATATCTTTGCGTTTCACCATCTTCACTCCATTCACAGTCAGACTTTCACCATCACAACCAATTTCAACTGTGTTTCCTTCCAAGGTTTCATACACAGCACCACCTGTGATGGCTTCAGAGCACTGAAGAGTATTTAAAATATGGAACTTCACAAGAGCTGCAGAGAAAGAAGCAGAAATTTCATATATAGGTGTTCGGACACATACATATACAATTTGCACAGTGGTATGGGATAAATCATTACACCTACCTTATTTTTAAAGTTTGCTAGCTCATCTAGCATATTCAATTATTTACATCATAGATCTTTAATGAAAATTAATTATGTCAGAATTGATACTATAGGTCTCTAAACACAATCTCAAGTAAAAAAAACCTTTGACCTTTCTGATATTATGAAAACTATACTGGTTATTCTGCAATAGAGTGTATAGCTTAGTGACTGCAAATGACATGCTTCAAATGGACCTCTGAGTACAAAAATTTATAGGCTATGCAAAGTTATCCCCAGATTCATATTTCATTATGCCTTACTCTGCAAGAAAGATTCAATATATTATCTGCTGTGAACACCAAAAGAATCAGCCAATAATTCCTGAAAGTAAACTGACAAAAAATTACTAAAAAAGACACAATTAAAATGCTGTGTATTGTATTTTTAGTCATTGTCACATGTTAGATTTAGCCTAGATCCTTCTTTTCAACATTCCCCATTGAGATACTACACAGAGATCTAATCAGGTTATAATGAAATGACAGAGAACTTGTTTAGTGCAGTAGAGCTCATAAACAAGGATAGAAATGTAGCTTTTAATTTCTTAATTTCTTAATTTCTGACATTTGAGGAACAGTGCAGTACTTTTGAGGAAACTGACAGGAATGTCAGCAATTGTGTAATGTGGAGTAGAATTATATTTTGTCAATTTAGGCGTCCTTCCTTTAATAATCTGTTNTGCTGGGGGCTCCAGAACTGCACACAGTACTTGCCTTTTTCAAGATCATGCTCTATTGTATGAAAAAGCTGTCTGTGAGAAAACTGACAGACTTTCACATTCAGATACTCCTTCATTTCTAGAGGCAGGAATCTGTATTGGAACTATGCAGTTGAGCTATTGGAAATATCAGTGTGTTTCTGTTTTCATAGCTCCCTTTAAACTGTTGCACAAACTAAGTTTTCAATGCATTTGAATCCCTAGGTAACAGGAAAAATCAGACAGATGAAATAATTCCTCTTTTATGTATGAAAGTACAGGTGCTTAGTTCCAGAGCTACCAGGGTAATGTAGTTTACTCATCTGTATTTCTCATTTACCAAAAAAAAAGGGGAAAAAAAAGAAAAAAAAAGAAAAAAAAAGTCACATACCTTCAGAAGCCGCCTTGTCACCCATGATCCTTTCCAAAACTCCCCTTGGAAGTCTCTCAAAAGCTTCATTAGTAGGAGCAAAGAGTGTGTAATGACCAGGCTTTCCAAGAATATCCAAGACATCTGATGTAAGGGCAGCAGCCTAGAAAATAAATCTGGGGTTTAGTGCAAAGTATTTAAAATATCACCAGTGTCCTACAGGAAATGTCATATTAGCATCTCAGGGATGATATTGTTTAACAGTTGGTTTCAGACTCAAAGTCATTGAAGTGGTATGAAGCACAGAGGCCCCCCACACAGCAATGTATAGGTGTATGTGCTATAAACAGAGACCTCAGCCTTTGAAAAGTCAGAAGGATAGAGTACAATGTGATGCAGCTGAAAGGAAAACAAGAATGATGCTAGCATGTGTGCTGGAAAGCAGAAAGGCTTTTACATGTAGATTTAGAGAAGTATGCAACATAAAAGGAATAGATAAGACTTTATCTAGGATTAGGTGAAAATGTTTGCTTAGAGTTCACAAAGTTGAAGCCAAATAGAAGTCCCACAAGAAAGAATGCACAGGAAAAAAAAAATATGGCTTCTTTTTCAATTGGAGGCTAGAAAGGGTTGGCTTTTATATTCAGGTTTTTAAAGGTGTTAAATAATGTGTTTTCCTATAACTATTATGGACTGAGGGATTCACAGGTTTGTTTTTTTTCCTCACCTTTATGCCTTTAAAATATATTTTTATATATATATATACAGAGAAAGAGAGAGAGAGAGAAAGAGAGAGAATAGGGGCAACAGCTATTTGCAAAATCATAGCATATTTTTAAATGTATGCATCATGAAATCCCATTAACTAAGCAGCCATCTTCTAGAAACAGAAATTAGAACTTTAAAAAAAAAAACAAAAACCTGTTTTCTATCTGCAAGAAAGAACATTCCAATATGTATCTGTTGGTATTCTGAAACATACTGTGAGTCAGAGTCTGGAAATTATTTATTTATTTTTTCAATTTTCTATTATCCATTTTGAAATTATTCGTATTTATCTAGCGCCAGACACTGTAACTTAATATGTTTCATTATGTAGAGGGACACATTCTGTCCTACTGCTGTGGTCTTATTTGATGAAAGAGCAGAAGCAGACTCTTATGTACACTTATTTATATTGCTAGATTTGCAGCATTAGCAGGAGTTAAATTAATTTATCTCTGTCTCTTGATGAGCTAATCCTTCTTCCTTCAAGGTATCATGCACAAATAGATAAAAAAAAGAAAAAAAAGAAGAAGAAAAAAAATAATTTCTGTTCACTTACTCTAAAAGATGAAAGATCATCCTCAACTTCAATGAAATCCTGAATGGTGTTCCCAACAGCAGCCAGGACACGATCAATGACATGAACAACACCATTGGTAGCAATCTGGTTGCCATGGATGATCCTGGCACAGTTAACAGTAACAACCTATATTTGAAGAAACGATCAGTAAAAGACTGAGCATTAATTTGATCATCTACTTTCAATATCTGATGCTTAGACATGGGTAGTATATCTACTATACATTATGCATTTACTGCTCTGCTTTCAGGTTTTAGCTTTTCAGTAAAAAAAATGTAGTATTTGGAAGACTGTCTAGGCTTCTGGAAAGCTAGCAGCAGATTTATTCAGGTTACATCGATTTCATGTTCCTGTTTTATTTCCTTCTGCAATTATTCAGATTTGTCTTCCAAATTAATAGTGACTGTATTGGGTTTTACTGGTGTAAACAGTAGACTAACTGTTGACTTAAGGCAACACAGACAGCTGACTTGACTGAGAGGTTTCAAGCATTTATAAAATGAACCTTATTTTTTTTTTTTGCAGTCAAATAATTGATGTGTGTTCAGTATAATCTTGAATTCTTCTACCTTGCAGTCCAGTACAAATAAAAGATCTGGTTTACTCTTATTTTGTCAACATGTGAAGATTAATAGTACAATTTAGACTCGGATTTATTATGATCCTATATTTTGTCCACAAAAGTCTTTGTCTTTCAGGAAGGAAGTGTCCCTGCCTATGGCAGGGGGTTGGAACTAGATGATCCTTGAGGTCTCCTTCCAACCTTACCATTCTATGATTCTATGATTCTATGAAGTTCATTCTCATTTGAACTGTGGTTTCTAAACAGCAAATAGAGCCTATCTGTTACTTCATTCTTAGTCATTAGCCTACAGGCAGACTAAATTTCTTCAAGAGAAAATGTGTTTATTTTTGTCAATGGCAACTGATTCACCAGAGTTTCTATAACCTGTTTTCTTAGCTATAGAAGGAAAAAAAAAGAAAAGAGTAATAGCTACAACCAAATAATTATATTAGGAAGAAAAAAAAAGAGAATAGACTTACCCCATTAGGGTAATGGTTAATAAGCAATTTCTGGCCATCATACATAGACACCAAAGTCATGCCATTCTTAAGATCTTTTGTCAACATACGCTTGTTTACCATGTGGTGGTGGAGAGCATTATACAGTTCAATATTTACATTGTAAACCAAATTCCTGTGAATTTCCTGAAGAAGAAAGGCATTTAATTAATGTGAAATTAATTGGAAAGATACACATATTGCTTTACCTTAGCATATGCTTTCAATATATTCAACAATGGATGTTTTCTCTTAAGAGGCACAACTTGGATATCAATCAGATTGTGCTTAAATGTTGCTTGTCTGATGTGCTTACAGGTGAAAGACAAGAAGTCTCATCAAAGACTCAATATTTAAATAAACAGATTATTAAAGGAAGTACACCTGAATAATTGACAAATTATAATTATACTCTACATTACACAATTGCTGAAATTCCTGTTAGTTTCCTCAAAATTATGCCAATAATGCTATGCCATGGAAGCCATTAAGTGAGAAATGTTTACAGCCGGTTAACACTTCTGAACGTATTTCAGACTCTCTGGCTTCAGCAATTTAGGTTAAACATGCAAATTGTTTTATTATTTATTGTGTAATATCCTTTTATGTCTAAAACATCAGTATTTTTTTCTCAGCTACCTTATCATAGGCTAGCTGTTGCCACTAAAGCAGCATTAGTTTAAAGAGAAACACACTGAGACATGTGCGCACGCACACACACACACTTACTGCATTTAATTGCTCCCAGGCTTCATTGCTTGGTGCAAAGAAAGTAAATGATCCTCTCCCCTCAATCTCTTCTCTCAGCTTTGATATGTCAGAATACTGCTGTGTGGAAGTAGCTCCCACAATACCAAGTGTACCATATACATGATCAATAGGAGCAACTGAAATAAACGTGAGATAAGAACACTGTAAACTCTGTCACCATCCAGTTTCTCACAATCAAACCAATTTTTCTCTTTGGTTTGAACAGTACCATTGCCTTTCTGAAATGGTTAAAAAGCTATATTGGAAAAAAATTTGTTTGGATTAAAACTCCATTGCCAGTATACTCAAAAAAATTCCAAATACATGTGCTTATTTATTTTTTGCTTAATGAAATATTAGGCCAAACAAACCCAAATATTGTAGCGTTTTCTTTAGAAGAGTTGTCTTGATTCTTGTCAACTTGGCCTGAAATGGGAGGCTACCATTGAGCACAAGAGTAAATTCCATCTGTAATTACAAAACTTTCTGTGGAGTGGGTCTCATTTGGTCATGGTGAACCAGGATTATTCCTGTGATGCCTCTCGCTCTTGTTCCAATGTGTGGCTTGTGCATATATTGATACATCCAGAGAGTAAGAATGTCCATACTCTAAGTTAAAACACTGTTACATGAGAACAGGCTTCATCCCTCCTAATTCTAGGCATGCAGATGAGGCATCTACATGTGAGCTAGTTGTTCTTGTCACCTTTTTTTTTTTTTGTCATAGAGAACAAACAATTCTAGACTGTGACTGACCTCATTCTAATGTAAACAGCAATAGTGAGATTTATTCATATAGACAAACTGAACTTTGCTTTATATATGTCTATTACTGAATATAAAAGGATTAGCTCAGATAAAAGCATCTGAAGTTATGAAATATATATTCCTTTTTCCGAGTTACTCTTCCCTGCTGCAATTAAATTTGTTTATGCAAAATAAAACAACACAAATAGGAAAAAAAAATCAAGTATTCTTATCTTCATTTTCACTCCTTAATTTATTTAAGGCTATTCCTTCAGTAAATAAAATTCAAGCATTCCCAGGAAAAGGAATAAACAGAACTTATATATGTCATAGCTCGTGTCTTGGGATTCTGATCTCTTGAGTGTGTGTGAGGTTATTCTGAATCGTGATGGGAAGAGGAAAAAAAGTTCCTCTTTGGTAGCTTTGGGAAATGTAATCACTATTGTTCCTCTCCAGTTCAGCAACTGGAAGGAGCTGATCAAATTCAGTGCAGGCTGATTTTTAACTGTACTGGCTGTATACAAATGAAGTTACATATTTTCAGGCAGTAATTCCTAGAAAAGAGTAATCATTTCTCAAGATGATCTCTAAATTCTCTTGTGTTGTAATGCTTCCCATATACTGACTCATCCATATAAAAATAAGCTTGTACCTGCAGGACATCCTCTCATACCATCCATCTTCATATAGCCAGGACAACACTCATATAAGATGGTTCTGTGGGATACAGGCAAAAACAATTAAAATAATATGCAGGAAATTTATATACTAATTTGAGCTGAGTTTAATTTAGGAACAAGTTCTTTACAATGAGGGTAGTGGAACACTGGAACAGGTTGCTCAAGGAGGTGGCTGACGCTCCATTCCTGAAGATATTCAAGGTGAGGCTTAATAGGGTTCTGGGCCTCCTGATCAAGTTGAGGATGCCCCTGCTTACTGCAGAGGGGGTTGAACTAGATGACATTTAGAAGTCCCTTCCAACCCAGACCATTCTCTGATTTTATGAGAAAGCATCATTTTTTTCATGACCATAAAGAAGCTCAGGAATGAGAAACATAATTAAGAACAGACATAAAGTGGGTTGCAGAGAAGTCATCAGTATATCATCAATGCATACATAAAATGTAGCAATATCAGGGACTGGGAATTGTTACACATCGATGTCAATAAAATATTCTTCAATCCATTTCAGATCTACACAGCAGTAAACCAGGGCTAATTCTATATTGTAGCATTCAGTTTAGCATTCATGGTCTTCATAATGACAGAAACACTGTATCACAGATATGCTTAACAAACTTTCCTTTGTTACATAAAAGCACAAATTCACTGAAGTTATAAGGAAGCTGAGTTTGGCTCCTCTGGGGAAGGAGTGCCAACAAATTGTACAATCTCAGTTTGAAAAAGAGGAGGCCAAG